>JAJOOR010018367.1:0-20535 GCA_036250505.1 Solanum acaule | reverse complement strand
CCCCCTCCAAAAAAAACCACCCACTCATTCCCCAAAAAAATTGATATTGTATTATTTTATTTTAAAAAAATAAAAATTCTATTCCACCCTATTTAACCCTCCGCTCCTAATTTATTTTTATTCTTTTACATTTTTCTCGTTTTGTGTTAGATATGTGCATATTTTTTTAGAATTTTTTTTTCTACTTGTGTACCAAATATAACATAAATAAAAATTTTATTTTAAAAAGTCTTTGCGGTGGCAAGTAAAATATACTTTCCTAAAAAAATATGTATATGTCTAACACAAAACAAGAAAAAAAATTGGAAGCGGAGGGTTAGGTGGAGTGGGATAGAATTATTTTTTTAAAAAAAATAAAATAATATATTAATTATTATTTGAAGGGGGGGGTGTACGGTGAGAGGAAGTAATGAAGTGGGGTAAGAAAAATATTTTACATTTTATTTTACAAAAAATATTGTTTTTTTGGGATAATAATTATTTAATATTTAGTTTTAACTAATAATAATAATTTATTTAATTTTTGTCAATGTGGAATGTTTTGTCCATGTGGAGTGTGATGTGACACTTTTTTTTAATTAAAAGAGAGTGTAGTACACACACCATGAAGAGAGTGTAATAAAAGAGAGGAGTGTGTTTCTCAAACTAATAAGTGATAGTTTAGGTATGAAACTCACTCTCAATAGTTTGGGTATGAAACTCAAAAAAATGAAATAGTTTAAGTGTGTTTTTGACACTTGTCTTTTCAGAAAACTACCTCCACATATTAGAAAATCCAACTAATGTGTGTCAAATCAATTTTGATTTATTATTCTCATATCTACCAACCAATTTCTTGCTTAACAAAAAAAGAAAAAAAAAAAAACTAGAACTCGGCCAGTAGTTGGAAGTGGTGGTACTTAGGCACTACTTCGTTACAACTAAAAGTTCATTCATCAACCATATATTAACTCTAAGAGCTCATTTGGTGTGAAGAATAAGCACAACTAGTCCTGGGATAAATATTTAGTGGCACTTAATTTAGTGTTTGGTTGGAAAGTTTGGGATAACTTATCCCGGGATTAATAAATAGTACCAGGATAAGTTATCCCTCCAAAAGGATGGTATAATAATCCCATCACAATTTGTGATGGGATAAATTTATTAAAAGACAAAACTACCCTTTAATTGATAACCTGCCACTTGACCAACACAGTGGCCAGTGGGGTGTTCGTGAGATTGAGAAACGATTGACCAACACAGTGGGGTGGATTGCAACTTCAGGCCAAGCTGACAATTGGGTGTATGAAGAAGCCAACACAACATTCATCAAAGATGAAGAGATGTTGACCAGGCTTATGAACAAGAATTCAAATTCTTTCAGGAAGTTGCTTCAAACATTCTTGGAGGCCAACAGGCGTGGATACTGGGACACTTCTGAAGAGAACATTGAGAAACTCAAGTAGTTGTACTCAGAAATTGAAGAAGATTGAAGGAATCAATCGACAAATGTATAGCTAAATATATGATCTCTAATTATGGCCTGTTTTTGTTGCAGGATAATAAGATCCTTTATGCTTGTTAACAAATTCTGATGTGAATTCCTTTGATAGTCCCCAGTGTAATTTTTGTTCAATTTTTGGGATGTCTTTCTACTTCTATGAGAAAAATATTGCTTCCATATATTCAAAAGGTGCAATTGCCTTCATGCTCTAAGAGGGTATTTTTGTAATCAAACCACTTATTTTTAGGAAGTATGTAATGGTTATTATTTTTAGTACAACAAACCAAACAATCAATAAGAAATAATGCTAGTATAACTAATCTCAGTATAACTAATCTCAGCATTAACTTCTCCCAACATAACTTGTATTCAAACCAAACGACCCCTAAGTGACTAAGATTCATCTGGCAAACCAAATTATCAAAATGACTACCGGGGTGGAAATTCCCACTCTGAAGAACCCTGACTGTAGTTTCCACATTTTCATTCTTAGACTTACATATGTGCACACAAGTAATAACAAACAGCAACATATTTTGTGTGCAGGAATAGCAGCTTTGACTTTGTTTTTTTTTCAGAAACAGAAAAGGAATCAAAGGCCTACTACTCAGAAAAACAATTCTTCCAACACACAAACCCACCCTTCCAAAACCAAATCCAAACAAGCACATTGTTTTCCAATTGACAAACCAAACAAACCTAAAAGATCAAATCCATTTCTAATCAAAATGTCAAAAGATTTAACATAGAAAAGATGAATAACAATAATGAACAGTTGTAATTGTTCTCTCTTCATGCAATTAAATATAAAGTTCTGGTTGTTGAAATGCATTGTATTTTACAAAGAAATTTTGGGCATCAAAGAAGAAAGATTTGTTAGATTTGACATCTTTTGAAATCTTTTCAGTACCATACCATCAAAACAGAACCATCATCTACCATATTGTGGAGAAATGTACCGGAGAAAGTACTCAAGGAAAACATACCTATCATTCTTAAGTTTCCATGTATCAAATTCCAATAAAACTTTGCTGTCTGAGGCAAGAGAGCATATCTGACTAGTGTTGTAGGAACAAAGAGGATACCTTTTCTTTTACATCCCCAAGGACAATTCTATAAGGCGCAATTCCAGGTTTATGTGATGAGCTTGGTTCCATTAGCTTTTGGAAGCTGGCCCTTCCGACCTGGGTCTCGGCAAAAAGTTTCCTTTGGAGAAGCTGACTAGAGCTTAATGAAGCAGACCGTGGTGTTATATTTCCATTTCCGTACGCCTTCTCAGTATTTTTACTAGAATCACCATCAAGGGGACCCACTTTTGAAGTAGTCTGACCATCCTGTAAAGATTTATAATGCACGAGAAACAGAGTATTTTTCTGGAGTAAGAAAACAATAAGGAACAAACTAATTTCTGAAGATAGAGGAGCATAGACAGACAAGAATGACAACTGTAATGAAATCACATAACCAGCTTAACCTGATTTTTGAGCGGTATGACACCTGTCCCGGGAAGAGCCATTCTAGGATAGTGGGACTCAACATCACTGCATGCTGTGAAAGATCATTTGTTATGTTTATCAGTAACTAGTTAACATTGATTTTATACTGAAAAATAACTTAAGAGAGAAAGATACAGAAAAAGCAGCAAATTGAACTTCAGAAACCATAACAGCAAATGTCAGTTTACAGCATTGAGCATCGATGATGAATTACAACAATAAACATATTATGGTATCTGCTTTTACAGCTATTGGACATTTTTCTATGTTACTCCTACAAGATTAGAGATATCCAAAATTCCAATTCATTGACCCAAAAACGTTGAAGCATCTTGACGGCACAGAAAAAAATTAACCTGATAGGTATATGTTCGTGATTTCACAAACCCTATTTGACAATCAAGGAAATCAACAAAAAGGTTACCAATTTATTTAGTACAGCGAAAATAACAAGGAAGCTAGAGAAAATTAATGCAACATGGAGTATATGTGATGCACTTTCCCTTTTTATTTGTCCCATAAGAATGATAACTTTATATGTTTAGGAACAAGTTTACTTTAAACTTCCCATTTTAACCTTAATGAGATTATTTATAGTCATACACATATATATGGCTCGTTATAAACCACTCAAAAGTCATTCTTTCTTTCTTAAATTCCGTGGACAGTCAAGTAACATCACATAAAGTGGGAAGGAAGGTATATTAACTTAAGAATACAATAATAATAATAATAACCGAGCTGAAATGAAGAAATTCTAGCATTTTAAAGGCATTATTGTATTAGATGATATAAGTTGAAGTTGTCAGTATAAATGAAATGGATAATGAGTATGCACTACCTGTGCAAGAGGGCAGATCAGCTCTGGTAGGAAGCTGTGTAGGGAAAGGAGGAGCATGTTGTCCTTGATGTTTTGATTGACTCCAATTTGAGGAGTGATTCCATGAATCAAAGTGATTGTCAGAAGTATTTCCTGGACGGTATTCCGAGAGACCATCAGAAAACATAGATACCTGGATTCTAATTCAGTAATAGATTTTAATCGAGATGGCCTAACTGCTTGAGAATGTCATAAAAACAAGATGAATAGATAAGTGAAAAGGCCTCCATCTGCTGTAAATAATAAGCTAGAATATATTCAATCTGGCATAGGGCTAAGTTTGAGAGTCATAATACATCCCTTACGAAGGAAAATTTTCTGGATTGACAACCCATTCCAAATAATTGAACATTTGAATGAGACATACAAGTTCTACAGTAAGATTAGCATCTTAAAAAAACATGGCTAGCAAATAACGGCCGACCTCTAAACCATAGAATTAATATAGTATCCACCGAGTTTCAAACCATGTGTCACTAGCCCTCAGGGATTTCTCGGTTATCAAAAGAATAGGAATAAAATAGTTTCCGTGCTTAATAAATTGAGCAGAGTCACCTACTGCCGTGGATTTCTCATTACAGTCCTTCTGTTATATATCACACTTTTGGTGAAGAAAAGATAAAAGAAAAAGAGATCCACCAACAGGGAACATTTGAAATTTTTACTTAAGACTTCAAAAAGAAAGAAGAAAAGAGAGTACCATCAGGTACCTTAGCTTCTTGATGATCTGAATCATGTTAAATAATATTTGGATAGCTGATTGATTAAAACTACCAGATTCATTTGTCACTCATTGACCTAAACATATAGTTGAAAACCAAAGACAAAAATTTACCACCGGCCAAGTAAGAGGATGACCCACTGAGCAAATTTCCAAAAGAATTTTGAGATAACAAACCTTTTTCTAAGATTTCATGTGCCAATCTTGCAAATCTCTCACTGCATTGAGTCATGGAAAGTTCAAATCTTAGGCTATCTACTTCTCGTACATAAAGATCAATAGCCATCCACCTGGACAGAAGAGAGACATCTTTTGTGACCTGAAATGACAAAAGTATATGTTAATTTTATAGGTGGAAATTACTGCATCAGTACAAGTGATGGCTTTGCTTACACAAACAATGGAATGCAGCAAAAAAGAACTCTGCTTCTCGTCAAGTATGTGCTGAGCAAAATTTTATTTTTTTCCTATGATTATTTACTGAACTTATACTAGGAAGTTTCATCAATGTTTGTGAGAAAAGAAACATTACCCAAGTGGAAGCAAGACTTTACTGTGACAGGTTTTATTTATACTGGATCTTGAACACAGAAAAAGTAATGTATGCAAACTCCATATTCACCAGAGTATAACGATTTAACTTAGTTCGGAAATACAACACTAAGTCTTTTACATGTATAAGTATATTAAATGTAACCTTTGCTGTGACATTTGGATTTCCATCTCGATCGCCTCCCATCCAAGATCCAAATCTTATCGGCGTGCAAGTCAATGGTAGAGGCCTTCCAGTATGCTAAAAGGAGGAGGCAGAACCAATTATAAAATATTGTATACCTTCGTTACAACTGTGTCAAAAATCATATTACACAAAACCTTTTTTAAAGCATTGCTGACTCGACGTAAATAATGGGGCACAGCTTTCCACAGTGTCTGTTCCACAATATGTAAACCTGAAAGATTTTAACTTGTTGTCTTTCTAGAATGAAAAGGTGTCGAAATCAGAATTTGTACAAATCTCAAAAAAAATACCAGCCCTAGCTTCATCAACTGGAGTAGGTTTGTGTCGCCTGAGCTCATCTGTTTGCCATATAGATGTCATCTCTCTGACCTACAATAACCACAAGATTATTGGATCAGTGAAGTTGTTCAATATGTGGCTTTAATACTCACAACATGCAATGGCACCCACCAGATCTTCAATCAGCATCTCTCTGTCTTCAATCTCAAGATCAGGCCTGTCATTATATTCCAAAAGGTGCTACACAAAATAAAGATTAACAGGGAAACGGTAGTCAAAGATGGTTTGATCAAATATACAACTGTACTCTTTTCCAGAAAACATTCTGGGGAAGAAAACTCACAGCAATTCTGATGTGTTTGTATTGTAAGGTACGACGGTTTATTTGTGTGGGATGTGCAGTGAGAACAATCTCAACCGCCTGCAGAAGAAGAAAATTTTCTTAAATGAAAAAAACGCCTGATCAAAACACTTCCACATGTAGTAAGCTGATAAATTGGATGATTAGAACAAACCTGCTTGCAAACAGTATCATAAAGCTGATCTGGGGGAACACCACTCTGTAAGAGGTGATTGAAAATGTCATCACAAGATTTTGACAATTGTGCTACTCCTCGTGTCTTGCGTACTCTACAAACATGAGTCAGTTATCAAATATATTTAAGTGGTTTCTATACCTGCCTATTGAAAGGCGAAAACTCAAGCACTTAAATCTTTCACCGAGCAAATTCAACATTCAGAATTACTACCCTTACTACTATAACTACGATAAGCAACCCATAAAGCGCTTGCTAGTAAATGAAATAGCTGAGCAGAGAGAAATGAAGGCTACTCACCTATGATGTGTTTCTGCAATTCCCATTAAATTAAGATAATGGCTAAACGTACGGGCAAGATCAAGCGCCTCCTCTAACGTCATTTTTGACAACTCTGATGCCAGTTGTTTCTCAAGAAGCTCTGCCGTATCCTCAATTCCCGCCATTCTCATGTTACAGGCACCCTAAAGATGGAAAGAAAAAAAAAACTTCCAATTAGTACAACCACATACTATAAGTAGTAAATTCTTCACTTACCACTGCCCTTTTTGAACAAAGAAACCAATTCATTGTGACATCACAAAGACATGTTTAAAGAATATACCCAAAATTCAGCAAACTTCTGCATTATATTAATTTTTCTAATGCTGGTATTAAAAGCTAAGTTGTGTGGACCCTTCCCTTCCGATGCCGCACTCATCAGATTCTCTAAAAGCACACTACTTTTGGAGTATCCACATGCACCCGTTCACATCTTTTTAAGAATCCGAGCAACATATATGGATCAAAAGGATTTTCAACAAATCAATTACACATACTAAAAATTTCCTCATCAGTCTACACATAAAAAAATCATTCAACAAGTATCATCTCTAGCTCAGAACACATAAAAACAGACGCATCAAACAACATCAATCACCAAATCAACATGATTTTGAGCACATGCATGTACAAAAAAGCAAAACACAAACAGAGAAAACACAAATCCATTAAACTTAACAATCAAAGCATGCAAGAAACAGATCTTTCACATAAATAAAATAGAAAATCGTCCATTCCATCCACATGATATATAATCAATCAAAAAAAAGGGGGAAAATCAACAGTAGTTCAATGTGTTTATAGTCCTAATACAAAATAAACAAAATCATTCCGAGAACAAACCTGAGCAAGGACACGAGTTCGTTCAACTTTTTCCATGAATTTTGGACCAACTTCTCTATGAAGAACATCATTAAGAAGGCTTTGAAGCAACCTACAATCATCATCAAATCCTTGAAACGAGATTTCCTCTGCTATATCATCAGTTACGTCTGTCATTGTTACAGTTTATGCTTAAATAGACGAAAAAACGAAGGTCTGAGCTGATCGTCAATGGCGGAGATTTGGAGGAAAATAGTGAGAATGTGAGAAGAAAAAGTTGCTTTATGAAAGGATCTGATATTTTCTACCTCTACCTGAAATCGTACAAAGATAGTGACAAGTGGCATTAATAGAGGAATATTCTATCAATTAACGATACCATTAAGACTAATGGTACACTTCAACGACGAAAAAGGGTCAAATATATTCTTGTACTATTGAAAATCGCTGAAATATAACTGTAATTATATTTTCGAGCTAAATATATTCATTTCATTATACGTTCAGACAAAAATTATTTTTATAACTAACAAAGAAACACGTCAACGGATAGTATTAAAAGAACTTTGCCCCCAATAATATAACTCAACCTAATTTATAACATTCACCCACTTAATTTATCTTTCGAACAAATTTAAACGACATGTTAGATGTTGTATCTTGTAATTTTCCTTTTCTTTTTTTTGGACATTTTCTAATAATTGAAGATCCCTTTTGTATTTTGTTCTTTAAATAAGTCGACATCAAAAAAGAAGCATACACGTGAATATATGATATATGTCCATATCAAAAAAGAAGCATACACATGAATATATATAGTTGGCTTTTCAGATATTATGCAGACACACAGAGGCGGAGCCAAAATTTTCAATAAGGGGGTTCAAAATCTGTAGAAATAGACACATGAAGTAGCCGAAGGGGGTTCGACATCTACTATATATACATATAAAATTATTTTAACTATGTATAAATAATATAATTTTCCGCCGAAGGGGGCTCGTTCTTACAAGGTGGCTCCGTCCCTGCAGACACAAACTCTTTTACTTGAACCAGACGTAAAAACAACTAACGTAAGTTATGATGGAATGGTTATATTTATTCATTTTTAACCAATTGTTTGGAGTTCGAGTTCTAGAAATGAAAAAAAAATTGTTCAAAGATCTAGTCTGAAAAATGAATCATTTATGATCAAATTAATAAAATCTCAATATAAATATCAGACGTCAAAGACCTAAAATCATACGAAAGTATGAAAACAATGGCTTGAAACTTGAAAGTGCCATTTTTGTCTATTTATTTAAATCAAATCAAAGTTTAGTGAGGACTCTACTCATATTAACTGATTACTAAGGGACCACTCTACCAAATGGTGGACTAACAAATATTATGAATTATGATTAAAAAAATACATATTTAGTGATACAATCATATACTCAAATTCACTTTAAAATCTAAAGTATATTATAAATAGACATTTTTTATTCAAAATTCTATGTGCCCCATAAAAAACAGTAGAATCAATAATGTACTTTTGGTTAAGAAAACAGTAGATTATACTAAAGTTGCCTCAAAATAAAATGATTTTTCAAAAAGGTATAATAATTTAGTTAAAAGAATGTCCCAAAGATGCAAAGATAATAGTACTAGAAAAAAGGCAAACTATCCTTTTCATTGGGAAAAAATTTTCAGTGGGATCTTTGGCCACTGGGAGCTGTTCATTAGCATTGTACTACTCATTTTAACCATATCTTATAATTTATAAATATAAAGATACCAAAAAGTTTCAACTTGCAAATGCTCCACATGTAATCATATTACTAGAGGATTTTCTCTTTTTAAATTTTGATTGAGACCATTAGTAATAATTTTATTTTTGATTTGATACGAAGTTTAAGAAAGAATGAAATCTAAAACAAGTCAAAGGTGTTTGTTTAATCATTAAAGGTGAACTTGACATTTTAAAGTTAAATTATTGCTCTCTCTATCTATCTTTACTTGTCCAATATACTAAACATTATGGGTGTGTAAAAACCAAACCGTAAAAAATGTTATTGGGTTAATGGATTTTTATTGGTTTTATAAAAAACATTATTGGGTTATCGGTTTGGCATCAATTTTTAGTATTGAGTTATTGGGTAAACCGATAACCCATTAAGACGATAGTAAATTACTACTATACCCTTCATAAATATTAAATATTAATAATTTAACATAACTAGACACTATATCAGTACTCTACACTACCGTCTATACACTTCACACGTCATAGTACTTTTACTTCACATCAGAAATTTCATATTATGTTTTGGTTGTAACATGTTATTGTAGCTTTCATACTACATCTACTCTTATTGATGCAATTTCTCATTATATTTCTTGTTTCACTATATCAAAGCATTTACAGTTGATTTGCTTGTCTCACTTTATCGTGTCAAATTGTTAGAGAAGTGAGAAATCATATATTTATTTTATGAGCATTTTCTTATTGGGTAAATCGAAAACCAAATCGTTAATGACCAAAAATTGATAAACCGAAATCGATAAAGAATATCTTATTGGTCTGTTATTGATTTAGCGTATTTAAAAACCAAAAACTGATAAACCGAATCGATAATACATAAAATCGAACCGAATCGATCGATGCACAATTGTCCAACTTTACTTGTCCAGTTTGAAAAGCCAAGAAATAATTTATCATTTTGTGTCTATTTTACTTTTGCTATTAAATAATACTACAATTCATTTTTCAATATTTAGATGACTTATAATTCATAGGGGTGATAGAGTAAATTACCTTTTTATTTATTGTTTCTTAATGGGTGTGTCAAGTCAGACATGGACAAATAAATATGAACGGAAAATATTAACTATGAAAATGTATCAATCTTTCTCGAACGGACTAAAAAGAAAAATGTGTTACATAAATTGGTACAAAAAGAATACTAGTCTCTTATCATTTTAGATGATACCATTATTTCAATCATTCGTTTTTACTTGTTTATTAGACTTATAAGGGTAACTTACACATATCTCACTAGTTTATGAACTACTTACATAGATACATGCTAGTTTGCAATATTGAGAATCTAACTAAATTTTGGTGCCTCCAAATACATATATCTCGAGATATATGAGGGCAAAATTAGGTGTAATTTATTTTAGATACTATGCACTCAAGTAAATTTGCATGTGTCTGATGTACATAGACAAAGTTTATTCATCTCCCTCCTGTTCTCGCCTCCCTCCCTTGTTCAGTGTATTTGATAGCAAAAAACATGTATCTAGGTGTATTTGACTTAAAATTTGATATAAAATTATTAATTTGTGAGATAAAGTGTGATTATTTCAAACTATAAAAAAAATTAGTAAATATAGTAGAAATATTTATGTAATTAGATAGTTTCTCCTACTTAACAAATATTTTGAAAAAAATTACATTGTGTGCTTGTTGGGCCAAGGATCCAGAAAAAATTATATTTAAGAGTTGATTTCGCAGGTCATTCAATTAATGATTAAAAAGTTACACTTTTTATTTTATGGCATACTGTTATTCCTCTCCATGTCTCTAGGTCAATAACCATCATGAGTTCCTCTCCTTTAACTGAATAAACCCCATCCAAACTCCTTGGTCTTAATAAGTGGCTTATTCAGAATTTTCACTAAATGATTCATAATATGAGTAAGTAAATTGTAAACACACGAAAAAGTCGATGAGGGTTCAACATCTACTATGTTTATACATAAAAATAATTTTAATCATATAGAACCAATGTAATTTTTTGTCAAATGAACTTCGGATGAACCCCTCAGCCTTACCTAGTTCCGCCCCTAGTCCCAATCCAAACAAATCCTAAATGATCAAATATGACTTGTACAAAGTCTCCAAACATTAAATTGAGCATTTTAACCAAAAATAAGCGATTGAGTCGTTTCATCATACACCATTAATCTTCAAATTTATATATAAACAGAGAATAGAAAATCATATATATATATATATGTGTGTGTGTGTGTGTGTGTGCAAAATGTTATAATTGCCAAAAAGAGACAAGTAATATAAATATTATCTAGGACTAACATATGATGTTGCCATAGGACTAGCTCTTGGTGATCTTGGTAACTCATTGACCCTATTTCCAAAAGGATCATAATAAATCACCCCAGAAAATTGTGGTGGTTGACATTTTTCACCCATCAAGATTGCTTTTTGCCACAATCCACCTTCATTATGATCATTTGAAACACTTTTAATCACTTCTGATTTTTCACTAAACTTTTTTGGCAAAGTCTTAGAGCTTATATTTGTGATGAGTTGCTTTGTAGAAAGTAATAATTGTGATGATTTTGGAGCTAATATTTTCTCTTCATAATTTGATTCTTGATCAGTAGTAGCCATATGGTATTTTCTTGATCTTCCATGTTTAGCACATAGGGCTATAAGAGCTATTATTGAAAGAAATAAACCAATTGGTAATGACATGGAACATATAAAGTTTTGATCACCATTATTTCTTGGCAATAATGGATGAACCATATTTGAAAAAATATGAAAATATTTTTGTTGAGTATTTCTAGAGAAAATTTGAGTAGTTTCAAGAATTGGAGAATTATTTTGAAGGGGTATTAAATATGAGCACACATATATAATATATGGTTGTTGATGTTGTAAAATGTCAACACTAATTGTAGTAGTTGAAATTTGAGAGGTGGAGGAAAAATTCAAACTTTATATATAATATATGATATCATTGTTATTTAATGACTTCAATAATTTAATTTTATAAAGTTTCATGGTAAGTCAGATTTCTCTTGTTTATTTTGATATGAATTAATATGAATAAAATACATGCTAAGAAAACTCCTGAAAATTTTATTTTATTTAATAATAAAAAAAGTCAGATTTAATCAAATCAAATAAAATATCCTGTCATAATTAATTATGAATAACACTTTCTTTTAAGTTTGTACGATAAGAATAATTTTTTATTATTATTTTATTATTAATGTGATGATTTATAGTTATACGAATATTTAAGATCTATTTTACGTTAAAAGTTTTTTTTTTTTCTCAAATAATTCTTTGCATAATCAATCGATACTACATAAATTAAGATAGAAAAATTAAGTTATTTTCTCATTGAAATAATTTTCCAGTTTGTTTGTTTAATGACTTTCTATGTGAAGTCTACTATGACCTTTAGACAAAGTCTTTATTAACCTCTCTAGATATATTAATAGTCCAACTTCATTATTGTTCTCACATGTAATAAAAATAATCATACAAGTTGTATTTTGAAATATGATGGATTTAAGTTAAATTGTTTATGTGACAACGTCTATAGTAGTACGTTGTATATTACTTTAAATTATATTTTACCGATTGATATGATTAAAAAAATGAAATAAGTATATTAATTTAATTAAGTCTGTTGATTATTTTATAGTTCAGTTAATTAATGTGAGAACTCGATTATGAATAACCTTTTTTATTAATTTTTTTTTACCGAATAATAACCCTTCCCTATTTCTCTTTCCACTGCTTTTTTTTTTTCTTTTCAAAAGAAGTATTTTTCCTCTTTTTTTTCAATGCAATTTTACTTATTGGTACATTTTACAAAAATTAGCCCTCCAAATATTTGAATAATTCAAGTATTCAACCATACTTTTTCTTTTATTTTTATCTCCTTTCTACTATACATGAGCTCATTCGAGACGTGGCTCATTTATTTACTTGGGGTTAGGTCTATGCAAATGATTATAAATTAATTAAAAGCAATAAAATATTATCCTTATTGAAGGCTACCAACTTATATGCCTTTATGGTTAAGAAAAATATTAACCATCGAAGAGTGTGATGCAACATATATAATTGTTCCTTTCATATAATGATTTGATTTCGAGTTGTGGCCATATGTAGAAGTTTTTAGTAGGGAGCACTTCTCATGAATAGGCTTTACGTTACACGAATTTAAATTAGTTGAATTCCAATACAAATTGCGAATATTAGATGGATATTAAAAAAATAAATTATTTTAGACACTTTTATCGTCTCAGTGCAAATAATTTATTTATTTGTTTCAATTAGAATACTTCAATTGCTCTTTAGAGCTGGATTAATCTTTTAGCTCAATGCCAATAATTGTTAATTGAGTCTCACTAGTCTCTAGCAAGGATAGTTCTCACAACATATATTTAAGTTTCAGTATCATATCGGTGGAGTAGTAAGTATTCCTTCATCTTTAATTATAAATTCCAAATTTAGCTCCTAAGTATAAAATTGTCTTTATCAAACTTTCCAACATACATAAATTCAAATTTAATCTAATCCAAAAATAATAAGTACCAAATACAAAGCGGAAAACAAAAATAATAGCAATTTTTGATGTGTATATACGTGCTTCCCATGACAAGAATTATGAGCAATGAGCATCATAATTGACTTATTTTTTGTCATACATGACAAAAAAGCAAGAGCGGGTGAATGGAGTGTGTAGTATTTTTCATACTTTTTTTGGATATTTATTTATTGACATAATACATAAATATATCTTTTAACTTGATATTGGCTTATATTTATGCCTTTTAATTTTGGGTGTGCAAAAAAAGACACTTTTAACTTGTATAAAGTTGAACAAATAGCCACATATGTCCTACTAGTGTCTTACGTGTATTATGCCACGTATGATTCATATGTTTACTTGTTCAACTTTATACAAGTTTAAGTGTTTACTTGTGCACATTCAAAGTTGAAGGGCATAATATGAAATCATGAGGCCAAATAAAATGACACATTTATGTATTATGACTTATTTATTTGTTGCTTCCAGAAGCAATACTACAGACTACAGTCTACAAATAATAAAGTGAAAATTCAATATGTTGAGGTCGCGGAAGTAATATTACATAAATAAAGTGAAAAATTCAATCACCCATAAAAGAATCTTTGTTAGAGCAAGCTTTATTTCTAAGGTGAGATAACTCCACATGAATTTGAATTTGGACGGACTTCAATACAGATACTAAACACAAGACGAGAAACCAGAAAATAAAATAAAATTGAGACTTAAAAAATGATGAGGTCCGGTCCGTTTGAATATGAAAGAACTAAATGAAGTAAGATATATTTTTTGGTCTAGTATAGGCATGTTCATGCACATGATTTTTTTTTCAAGGATATGTTTTAACTTGTTCTCTTTTCAAGTATTTCCTTCGTCCATTTTTAATTGTTATATTGTGTTTTTTGAAAGTTAAGTTGACTAATTTTCAAAGTTAAATTAGATTACATTAATTTGATATTTTAAACAAAAAATATACGAAAAGTACTATAAATTATAATTTTTTGCATATTAATATGGTGAAAAAATATATCGTAAAATGTTAGCCAAAATGCTTATAGTTTAACTCTAAAAAAAAGGAAATTATGACAATTAAAAGTAGACGGAGACAGTAATTAGTGACAAGAATAGATAAAACAAAAATAATAATAAATTCAACGGGGTGATAGAATTCCCCTATAATAAATCCGCTTATATTTAGGCTTTTATAATAGCCAATCACATTTATTAATAACATAATTATGGCGTGCCTCACAGATACTCATGTGTTCCCGTTTAGCAACTCACATTAGGAAAAAGGGAAAAAAAAAAAATTAACGGTCTAGCTAGTTAAAGTTATACATGTATTAGTAATGTAGAGATTAGTTAGAATATATTATTTTATGTGGATATTAGTATTGCAAAAGTTAGTTATTCATGTATTAGTTATTCCATCTTCGATGGCCTTAATAAAGTAATACATAAATTTCCTTATAACTTATACATGTATTAAGTACTTATTTCTTATCTACCTATCAAACATCGTATAGGTTATATGAAAGTTTAATACATTGATAACTTATTTCTTATCCATAATTTTCAAGCAACATTTTCTTGATCGAACGAGTATTAATCATATAACAAGCTAAATTAATGAATAATCTAATGTACTTCAACCTACAACCTTGTAACAAAAAGAATTATGCATGCATGCTAGCAAACTTTTCATTGTAATAATTTATGTACAAATTCTCCAAAACTTATTAACTTGATCCTACGTATAAAAATTTTATTTCCTCCAAACCTTCAATGGTGCAAAGACCAGACGGTACACGAGGTTTTTCGATACCATAACATGGATCGATCTCACTTCCACTTGGCTCCGCTGGCTGCTCCTCCGCGTCCACGGGGATTTTTTTTTCCGGTTGTGGTTGTGGTAAAGGTGAAGGTTTTTGACAAAAGGGGTGAAGTAAAAACTTGTGGAAAGTGTTTTTCTTTGAAATAAGTAAGGATGTTTTGGTGTAAATGAGGGGTTTATGTTTTTGTTGTTTGTTTTAAAGAATTTGAAGTGATAGAATTCACGAAAGAGGAGAAAGAAAAGAGAAAGACAAAGAATGAAGTATAATTTATGATGAACCTTTAAGATCATGGTGTAAGGGAAAATGGACAAGTATATAGTAACATAAGATATAATGGAACAATATAAAGTGAAGAGAAGAAATTAAAAGGAGTAAATAAAGACAAAATTTTCTAGCTTCTAGGAGAATGAGAAAACTTTGCGGGTTCTGGTAGCTCGACTCGCGCCGAGAAGTCCTAATTGGGGGTAAAGCGCTCCCTAACAGAGGTGACTAAGTATCGGGGGGACTTGAATTCTAGACTTCTTATTAAGAATGAAGGAATACTTACCACTCTACTATGACCCTTGTTGGTTATACTCTTTATTTAATGTTGAAATGTGAAATAAAAGTTAGGGAGTTGAGAGGATTGATGGAGGATATAGGGGGAGGTATACCCTTTTCCTATAAACGTTCCTTAAAAATCAATGAATATAGAAGAGTCATCATGTGGATTAGGCTTGGATTATGCATTATATGTTGAAATCAAGAAATATATATTATTTCTAATTTGAGGAATTTACGAGGAAAATGCTAATAAAAAATGTATGTGTAATTAGGAAAGTCAAATTTCTTTGTGCCTTCTCTCTAATATAATGCATGTTTGGGAAGTTCGATTCACAATTATTTTTTTTTAAATTCCAAGTCAAGATTCTATTACTCCTATTAGTGTGTTGAAATTTACACTTTGAAGAATAGTTGCCATTATGTATATGTATAATCATTATATAGGTTGTTTATGTATATATGTATAACTATGTATCAATATGTATATACATCCGTATATGATGTTAATATAATATTTACATCCTCTTTTTTAAATTTCGAGCAACTCATCAAATTCCCTCTAAACAATCCAGTGAAGTCTTTTTTGGAGCTCCTTCCAAAGAGTGACCTCTTATTATAGGCAATAGCGAAGGCTCAAGTTTTAAGATATAAGCTCCTCTCGATAGTTTGAGTCTTTTAATATAATATTCATTTCATGTTTGCAGTACATCGATTTTTAATAGTAGGGAAATATATGAGTCACTTTTATAATAAAGGGTATATCAACTCTAAATGACAAAGTTGAGGGGTATATAAAGCCTCTTTTAGCCTTTTTAAGAAATTAAAAAAGACTTGAAAATTTGTGATTTTAAGTATTATCGGTTCGATTTATTGGTTTTTGATTTTTAAATATGTTAAACCGATAACAAAACCAATAAGATATTTGTTTTCGATTTTTGGTTTATCGATGTTTTGTCTTCAACGATTCGGTTTTCAGTTTAACCAATAAGAAAATGCTTTCAAAACAAATATATGACTTGTTTAATAATTTGATGTGATATAGGCAAACACCGAAACACGCAAATCAGACTAAATTGCAACAATAAAGACTAAAGTAATACTAAAACCTAGCTAAAGGGTACGTAAGTGCAGATGCCAAATTTAAGTAGTGTTAATTGTGTAGGATACTTATAGTTATAGTCTAATATAGTGACTATATATTTTAATAATTTTTGTTTGATATTTATGTATGACTAAAAATTAAAATAGTAAATTATTATATTCTTAATGGGTTATCGGTTAACCCAATATTAAAAAACCAATATTGAACCGATAACCCAATAATTTTTTTTATAAAATCATTAAATAACCGTTAACCCAATAACAATAAGCCAATAACACTTTTTCCGGTTAGGTTTATTGGTCGGTTCGATTTTTTGCACAACCCTACTTCCTTTAACTCTTAAAAAATTAAGTAGAAGGTGCAACTCTCGCGTCGTCATTGTTGTTGCTCGTTCGGCTCGACTTCAGCTTTGACAAATGATATGATTGATTGATAATTTTTTAGACAGAATTTATTTATCAATCTCATTAATAATTTTCTTTTCTCAATATTAATTCGCTGAATTATTTATTAATTAATAAATTTTCCAATTAATTTGCGAAACTAACTTGAATTAATTAATTCACATGATGGAATTAACTAATAATTCACTCAACTAAATTAATTTGAAATTTGCAGAACTGTTTCGGAAAGGACCTGTTCCTTTCGAATATATATTTCTTTTCCCAAAAGACACCATGTTTGTTCTAAATAGATGAGTCTATTCTAAAAAAGTAAGTTCGCACCCATCAATGATTATAAATAGAGAGTTTCCTTTCAGTTTTCTTATGTATACATTTTCTTACAAACAAAGTAGAGTCTTTGTGTGATTTCGTTGCTGACTTTAATTTGAGTTTGCTGAAGTTATTAAAGTCTGAGATACCATTACTTCTTTAATAGGTTTATCTTTTTTATCCTAGGAGGAAATAATCCACAACCTCAAATACAGTGAGGGGATTAGATTCCTTAAGGATACACACTAAATTTTGTGGACTCAGATATCTTTCTTTCTTTGCATCTTAACAATATTTATGGTTTACTATTCTAAGTACAAGGACAACAAATGGTAGGCAGAATGGGGTGATTTGAATTTACGGATTGAGACAAAATGTGTCCCGTCCCATTTCATTGTCATTCCTATTTGATATATTCCTCCCTTATCTCCATTTGTTCAATATAATGTATGTATACCGTTCGAGTGAACTTACTAGATTTTGCTTAAATAGTAAATTTGTATTAATTTTTTATTAAATATATATAAATATTAAAATTAAAACTTAAATATTATTACTTAAAATCGTCATTACATAATTAAAAATTCATAAAATTAAAATTCTAACTCCGTCTCTGCTACCCGTAAATAACATGAAATCACGGGATATGTTGATTCAATTAGCAGTCAAGCATGAAATCTCTCGTCCCTTTGATTTTACTCAACCTAAATTTTCTAATACTCCGTACTATAATTCTGCATGCCTATAAACTTACTTTTTCTTTATTTACTAGTCATATAATTACCAGTACAACAATAAAAATGATAATTAAACAATAGTGAAAAAAAAGAAAAAGATTTCCAAAAGATTTGGTAAGAGTTAGACAAGAAGCAAAGCCACCGGTTGTTTTTTTTTTTTAATCTGGTCGAGGTTGATTCAAAATTTAAATTGTATGAATTTAACTGGTAAGATTTTTAATACAAATCTATTAAAATTTTAAAAAATATTATTTGCTCAAATCTATTATTTATTACTTTCTTCGTCTCAACTTATATGATGTAGTTTGACTCAGAATGAAGTTTAAGAAAAGAATAAATAACTTTTGAAATTGATGTAAAATATAAATCATCTAGGAGTAAAACAAATAATAACCAGCTTTAGAAAATATAGATAAAATCTAAATAATAACCAAAAAAAATAAAGATTTTATTAAATGAGACAATGTTAATGAAGGATAGTTAAAGACAATTTAAAAGCAAAATTAAATGCTCATGGCATACCCCTACTTCAAATTTTATGAGTACTCCTTGTCTCCTTTATCATCCAAGGCTTTCTTGGATTTTCTATTTTAAAGAAAAGATAATGTACTTACAAAATATCTAATAGTATTTTTTATACCATTTTTAAATAAATAAATTTTATTTTAAAAATATTAAAGCACCTATATATTTAATTTATAGTCAAACTGAA
This sequence comes from Solanum acaule, assembly GCA_036250505.1. Taxonomy (NCBI): domain Eukaryota; kingdom Viridiplantae; phylum Streptophyta; class Magnoliopsida; order Solanales; family Solanaceae; genus Solanum; species Solanum acaule. Next base: position 1,278 of record JAJOOR010018367.1, on the reverse strand, counting down.
GTGTATACTCGAAATTCCTTCACATAAATTATAATTTTTCCTGCTGCATGAGTCATGACTAGTGGTGGATGTTCGGTTCCTTGGTGTTAATATACACCAATTCTTGTACTATAACAAAAATAACATATTCAGTGAAATATCACAAATGATATATGGAGAAGGTAAAATGTACGCAGACCTTACTATCACCTTATGGAGGTAGAGAGGCTAGCTGTTTCAGGATGACCTTCGGCTCGAGTGCAACAAATCCCAGTGTAATGAAGAAGACAATAAAGAGGGATCGAAACAAGAAACACTGCAAAAATTAGTAGCCAAAACAATAATAAAATCATGTGATAATCAAAATGTCATAATCCAAAAAATTAAGGTAGATTCTTATCAACAAATTAACATTAATAAACAATGATAAAAGTAAAAACAAGAACTATAATAATACAACTAGTTCTATCGCAAACAAGAGTCATCCTAAGCAAGACAAAATTATACTATCTACTACTCTTCTATACCCTAATACAAATCCTCCACATCCTCCTTTCTAGGGTTATGTCCTTGATAACTTGAAGTTGCATCATATCATGTCTTATCACCTCTTCTCAATACTTATTCGACCTACCTCTGCCATTAATTCTTGATACCCTTTATTGTACATTGACATATTTACTCTCATGTCTTTTCAACCCTACTAACAACCTTTGACCGGAAAAGATATATATTCTCTAATCTCTACTAGAAATCAAGCAAAATGAAGAATATCATTTCTCATACAGAAGCAAATTTGGTGAAAGGCATAAATGCTTTATTAATAACTCTGACCATTATTGCATTTAATTTGACTATAGTTTGTCATATTTGGCAGACCATGTAAAACATGCAGACTAAAGTCTACACCATTTTCTTGTTATTCCCTTAGGGGCCGTTTGGTTACTGGATAAGGGCGGAGTTAATACATGAATAACTTAGTTATTCATGTATTAATTTTATACCATGTTTGGTTTGTAAATAGAATCAAAATTATTCATGTATAAATTTTATACAATGTTTGGTTGGTGTGTCTCCAAATGTTGTATAAAAATTATTCATGTATTGATTTATGTGGTGTTTGGTTGCATTTTTGTAATTCTACATAGCTAATACTCACATAACTTATGAGGAAATCTATGTATAATTTTATGCGGGGTATAAGGTGGAATAAGTTATGAGGGTATTAGTTATACATGGATTAAAATAATAAAATTACATATTTACCCTTAATTTGTTTACTTAATTATTTATTTCTAA
>JAJOOR010018366.1:0-21734 GCA_036250505.1 Solanum acaule | reverse complement strand
GGACCTATTACCTCCCTAGACTATTTAATACCGTATTTTAAACATATATATTTGCCCACGTGGACATAAAAAATAATGCAAAATTATAAATAGTAATGTGTCCACGTGGGCACATATATACCTTTAAAATACACTATTAAATAGGTCAGGGGGTAAAAATACGGTATTAAATAGTCTAGGGAGGTAATAGGTCCTTATGAAAGTTTAGTATCGCAACAACAAATTCGACCAAAGTTGGGATATTTTTCAAACCATTATCTCAAAAAAATATAAACATTGTATAGAATGAATGTTCTACGTAAATGAAACTAACTATATATACATAATTTTAAAGCAAGAAAATAAATAAAAAGAAATTATATATAATAAATATTACATTTAAATAAAATCATAAATAATGTACGTATTTAAATTAAAAGAAAGTTATTACTAACCGTTGATATATCTTATTAACTAATTTGTATCACTTAACATTTTAAAAATATATTAATTATTTTTAAATCAAATGCATGAATGAAAATTTTATTTCCATTTTAAAATTTTGTTAGAATAATTTCACAAAAACTATATTTTTATAATTTTAGTTTATCGTTTAATAATTTATTTTAATATATTTAGTTATAGATAAACTCATTGAAAGTGTAAATATAGAATTTTCACACTACATGAAGCGTAAGTGTTATATTTTAAAATATAAATAGTGTATTTAAAATTGAATTATGATATAATTTTTTTTTATATATTAATTATTCATATACAAAAAAATATGAAATTAAATCTCAAAAATAGTGTTTTTTCTGTTATCTTATAGAGTTCCTTTATTGGAGACATAAAGTAGATATTTATTCTTGTTAGTTTCTTTTTTAATTTACTCCACGTTTTTTTTTTTTTTAAAAAGAGCCAGGAGAATTAAAAAAAAAGGTAAGGTAAAGAAGTAGAATGACGAAAAACGAGAAGAAAAATGAATTTGACGAAGAAACAAAACTGTTAAATATTTTATTAGGTGGGATTCAAAACATTAATTTTATCAAAATAATAAATGCTTTATACAATTTACTAGAAAAGAGCAAGCCTTAATTTGAAGGTTAAAGGTTATAACTTTCTTTTCAAAATTTTGGCCAAAATTTTCTAGCAGTTTAGCATCTCTCATAATAATAATAATAATAATAATAATAATAATAATAATAATAATAATAATATTAAAATGACACAGAAATTAATATAGTCAAAGAAGTTGAGGGAGAGAGGTTTTATTTCTTTTTAAAAAAAGTCATATTTGTGCATGTACTTTGAAAAAAAAGTTGGGCAAATTACAGAAATCCCTCATTTTCGCGCATCAGATTAGTGTATCAGCGCTTATATTATTGTATCTCGCGCATCAGATTAATGTATCAACGCTTATATTATTGTATCACGCGCATCAGATTAATGTATCAATGCTTATATTATTGTATCTCGTGCATGTATCAACACTTAGATAGCTCTGATACATTAATCTGATGCGCGAGATACAATAATATAAGCGTTGATATATTAATCTGATGCGCGAGATACAATAATATAAGCGCTGATACACTAATCTGATGCGCGAAAATTAGGAATTTAAAAAAATTTGGATTTAGAAGGCTTGTTCAAAAGAACAAAATTCTTGTGCTTATGTGGATGCGTCGCTCAATTTCCCAAGACTTTGGAGATTTGTAAAACTTATAGGGGATAATGGTAATAAGTAAACTTAAATGTGGTATTTCTATAATTTTTCCAAAAAAGTTTATATTTATCTCTCATTGTATTTTTTTGATATATTTATTCTTATCATCCAACTTTGAGTTCTTATTTATCTTTGAATAATTAAATTTCATTTTTTTTAACTCTTATTATCCTACGTGACACCTACATAAATATATTTTTATTGATGCTTACGTTTTTCTATGGAAACGTGACTAGGCAAATATGGTATTAGGAATGGATTTAATGGGTTAGATGTGTGGGTATAATAATTATATTGGAAGCAAGTTTTAATTGTGATAAAAATATATTTATGTAGGCATCACGTATGATAATAAAAGTGGAGACATGGGACTTAACAATCCAATGAAAAATATGAACTCAAAGTTGGATGGTACGGATAAATATATATTAAAAAAAATATAACCGAAGGTAAATATAACTTTTTTCTAATAGTATAAGGGCAAATATGACACTTTTTCATTTTTTTTTAAACTTAGTTAGGCATTTGGACATATGATTTCATCTGATGATTTGAAATCATGAGATCAAATCAGGGTTTGGACATGTGATTTTTCCATCTCATGATTTCAAATTCATGAGATGAAATCCCAAATTTTCCAAAATAGTTTAATTCAAAAATTTCATATCATGACTTCACATTTTTCAAATACAAAAATTGACCCACAAATTTATATTTTATAAAAAAAATTATTGTTTTTCATCTACATAATTTTTTTTGCGAGAATATAACCAAAGGAGTGATGAAACATAAGCAGAATACCATTAATGACTATAGGAAGCTCAGTAGGGACTCGAGTGGAAGGCGAAGAGATAAAATGGCAAGAACAATCCAAAACCCTTACTATGAATAAAGGAGGTGTTACAGAAATGGGAGCATCATCAAGGTCTGAAGTAGCTAGGAGATTGAACTTAAATTCTCCAACTACTACAGAGATACACGAGAGCCCAGATCTGGAAAATTGTGAAGATGGGAAAAGGGTTGATACCAATGGAACAGTACCAACAGTTGCAGAGGACGAAACACTCCATAGTACTGAAGTTGAAGGAATTAATGGAGACCATAGCAAAGGGAAGGAGCGGATTGAAGAACACCAGTAACCATGGGTTAATATGTTCAGGAATAATCGTGCAGCAAACAATGGAATGAACTTGTTCTATATCCCCCCACAAATAGTGAATGGACAAACAATGGTGCAGCTGGAAAAAAAGGAGGTCCAAGCTGAAGAAGACAAATGGAAATGTGCACTCATTGCATATGTGATTGGGGAATGCCCTGGGTATAATACCAGGAATAGGTATATATCATTGAACTGGATAGCAGTAGCTAAACCTGATGTGTACCTCCATGAAGAAGGATGTTATATAGTAAAGTTCCAGAATCTCAATGATATGAATGAAATACTGTATACTGGACCTTATACTATCAATAATAGACCGATCATACTAAAACAATGGTGCCTGAGTTTGATTTTGGGAGTGAGTTCTTAACCGAAATACCTCTATGGGTAAATTTCCCCAAATTACCACTTCACTGCTGGGGTGTGGGATCTCTCAGTAGAATTGCTAGTGCTATTGGAGTCCCTTTAATTGCTGATGAGTGCACCACAAAGCAAACAAGAATTTCATATGCTAGAATGCTCATTGAAGTTAATGTCACTAAGCCTATACCACAGCAGATAACAGATATGGACCCAAATGGAGGAACATTTATGCAAGAAGTAGTGTTGGAATGGAGACCACAATACTGTGATAAATGCCAAAAGATTGGACACCAATGCCCAGCAGCTGCACAAACACAGGAGGAACCACCAAGGAAGAGAAGACCTTGGAAAAAAGTAACTCAAACTTGGCAATACAAAGGGCCAGTCCAACCACATGAGCAAGTGAGGGAGCAGGAATAGGAACCAAAGAAAATGGTAAAGGGTTCACAGTCCATTGCTAAGAAGGGTAATCAGGAGAAAGAGCAGGCACAAGACAATCAAACACCAGGGGAGATTTGTCAGATCAATTTGCGACCAAATGCTGGAGGTAAGCAACTGGATTTTAGTTTTTCAACTTTTCCTATATTGGCAACTATACCAACTAGGAATGGTTTTGAAAGCCTCATGCATAGCAAGCTTGCTTCATTACCTATTGATAGAGGTGGAGCCCCAAATCTTGTTGATGAAGTGGCTATTCTGGAATGTGAGGGGTATGAATAAAAGATATAAGCAGAAGGAGATTAAAGCGTATATACAGAATAACAAAATAAGTATAGCAGGTCTAATTGAAACAAGAGTTAAGGAGCCTAATATGAAAGCAACAATCAAGGGAATAGCACCAGGATGGGGGATACTGCACAATTATAATGCAACATCTAATGGAAGGATATGGGTAATATGGGATGACAACTGGTATGAAACAACTCTAATCAGTAGTACTGCTCAACTATTACACTGCCAGATCAAGGAGAGAAGTAAGGGACAACAAGTTATGCTCACTGTAGTTTATGGTTTCAATACGATAGAGCAGAGGAAAAATTTATGGCTAGAACTGAATACATTGGCACAAGGCATCACTCAATCATGGCTCATTGCAGGGGATTTTAATGCTTTACTCTCACCACAAGATAGACTAGATGGTGCTCCTGTGAACCTCAATGAAATAAGGGATTTTACAGAATGTGTTTTGACATTGGTGTCACTGAATTGCAATGGAAGGGGAACTACTATACTTGGACTAACAAGCAACAGGGAACTGACAAAATCTCAAGCAGGATTGATAGAGTTTTTGGGAATGATGAATGGATGAAAAGTGGGGACATGTTTGTACTGAGTATGGGGTCCCGGGCATATCAGATCATTGCCTCATGCAACTCTTACTGCAAACAACTCAACAATATGTGAAAGTGAACTTCAAGTTCTTCAATGTGTGGACTGAACATGAGTCTTTCATGGGATTAGTGGAGAGTATATCGAAGCAGGGGTATGAAAAAGATAGCATGAAGAAGGTATGGAGTGAACTAATGGCCCTCCAACCAGTTTTAAGGCAACTAAATAGAAAAGAATTCAAATACATTAGCCAGCAGATTGAGAAGGCTAGAATGGAACTTAACAGAATTCAAGAACACTTATACAGCCAGGCAAATGATGAATTAATTGATCAGGAAAAAGAGATATTGTTGAAGTTGGAGAAGTGGTCAATGATAGAGGAAAGTGCATTAAGACAGAAATCAAGGATAAATTGGATCCAGTTGGGGGATACAAACAATAAGTATTTTAGTGCAATTATAAAGGAGAGAACTCAGAGGAAGGTATAACTTCACTAGATGGACATATGTTGTATGTGCCACAAAAGATCCAAAATGAGTTTGTACTGTTTTATAAAAGTCTAATGGGAACTTCAGCTCTTAAACTTCCAGCTATAGATGTTCAATTAATGAAAAGAGGGCCCATATTGACAAAACAGCAAAGGATTCAATTATGTGCTGATATAACAGAAAATGAGATTTATGCAGGATTGCAGTCCATTGGGAATGATAAAGCTCCAGGTATAGATGGCTATAATGCATTTTTCTTTAAGTGTACTTGGAAGATCATCAAAAATGATATTATTGAGGCTGTCCAGAGTTTCTTCAAAACTGGTAAAATGCACAAACCTGTCAATTGCACTTTAGTAACTCTTATCCCAAAGGTGCAAAGCCCCATAACTGTGAAAGAGTATAGGCCAATTGTTTGTTGTACTGTGTTGTATAAAATCATTTCTAAAGTAATGACAAAAAGATTGCATGATGTGTTTCATATTGTCATTTGTGATAGCCAAGCTGGGTTCATACCAGGGAGGAAGATATCAGACAATATATTGCTAGCTCATGAATTGGTTAAAGCTTATACTAAGAAGAATATATCTTCCAGAAGTATGCTAAAAATTGACCTTCAAAAAGCCTATGACTCAGTGGAGTGGGACTATTTGGAGCAAGTGATGAATGGACTGGGATTTCCTGCTATGTTTATTCAGTGGGTAATGAATTGTGTGAGATCAGTGAATTATTCTATAGTAGTGAATGGGCAGACTACTCAGAGTTTTCCAGCAGCAAAAGGGTTCAGACAAGGAGACCCAATATCCCCTTTTCTTTTTGCTATGTCTATGGAATATCTTAGTAGACTACTCAAGGGACTCAAAGAAGAGAAAACATTCAAGTATCATCCAAAATGCTCTAAACTGGACATCACTCACTTATGCTTTGCAGATGACTTGTTAATATTCTCTAGAGGAGATCTCAATTCTATCCAGGGCCTCCAAAGATGTTTCTCACAGTTCTCACAAGCCTCAGGATTGCAAGCAAATCTCAATAAGAGCTCAATTTATTGTGGGGGAGTCCAGCTAGAAGTGAGGCAACAAATCAGCCATCAACTTGGCTACAAAATGAAGAACTGCCTTTTAAGTATCTCGGGGTGCCTCTTTCAACCAAGAAACTGACAGTAGTCCAGTGGTATCCTCTCATTGACAAAATCATGACAAGGATTAACTCATGGACAGCTAGGAAATTATCATATGCAGGTAGAACACAATTGGTACAGATTGTGTTATTTGAGGTGCAATCTTATTGGGCACAACTGTTCATCATTCCTGCAAAAATAATCAAACTGATTGAGGGGCTATGTAGAAGCTATTTGTGGTCAGGTGTGGGATATGTTACTAAAAAGGCCCTGGTAGCTTGGGAGAGAGTGTGTTGTCCTAAATCTGCAGGAAGTATGAGATTGATTAATATGCAAGTCTGAAATAAAGCTGTTGTGGCCAAATTGTGCTGGAATTTAGCAAATAAAGAGGACAAGCTTTGGATCAAATGGATACATACATAATATATAAAGGGGCAGAGCATATGGCAAGACAAACAAGCCAGCTGGATGATAAGGAAAGTAATGAGTGCTAAACATACAATTGATCAAATCCATCTGATGCAGGGCAAGAAAGGGAGTATGATCAGGCAGATTTATCTGTATATGATAGGGGAGCTGCAACGGCCTGCCTGGAAATGCCTCATGTTCAACAATGCAGCAAGGCCAAAAGCTTACTTCACAATGTGGCTTATGCTTAACAAGAAGTTAGCAACGGTTGACAGGCTAGCTAAATGGGGGTGTGGAAGTAAATAAGACTTGCATCTTATGCAAGAAAGCAGAAGAGACTATAGAGCATCTGATCATCCAATGCCAATTTGCTAGGAAGCTATGGGAAAGGTTGTTTACATGGAGTCATCAGCTTAGTGTGGTACCAATGACATGGGACAATTTATACAATGGAGTATTCAACATGGGAAGGGGAAGACTAAAACAACTCAAATTTTCAAGATTATATTGGCTGAAGGAATCTATGGGTTGTGGATTGAGAGGAACAACATAATTTTCGAGAAAAAGAGAAAAATGAAGGAAAATGTAGCCAAGGAGATAGCCTATGTGACTATTGCTCGAGCTCCAGCTAGTATTAAAAATGATGTAAAGGAATTTAAATTCTGAGTAATAGGATGTAGAGTTAGAGGGTAGTTTGATGTTTTTACTTTTTGAGAACAAAGCATGCTGTGATAGCTGCTTGATTTGTAATGTTTTGCCTATGGTAATTAATAAAATGTTAGTTACCAAAAAGAAAACATAAGCAGAATATGAACATGTTGATACCGTTACTAATGATATTAATCATGTTCATTTTTATAAAAGAGTAGTACACTATAATTTATGTTCCATTTTTATATAAAAAAAATATACTACAACTCATGTACAATTTTATCTTTTTAATGAATTAAAATTCGATCAATAAATGTTACATATTTTTAGAATAACTTTTTGACAATGCATTATACTTTTATTTTGAACTTTTGCTTATTTGGTAAGATTTTATAAAAATTGGAACAATTTTGATAGTTTTCACAACTTATGAATTTTTTATATTTACGAGTAAAAAAACATACAACTTAAAATTTCAAATTACATGTTCAAACAAAACTTTAACTTCATCTCACATAAAAATAAGTATAACTAGTTTTAATAAGTTGGGTAAATGTAGCTTTAAATATAATTGTAGGAGTATATTTATTGCAAAAAAAATAAAAAATAACGAATGATAAATATTAATTTATTTTTTATAGTAAAATGACAAATATGACCCTTTTATCATTTAAAAAGTAGAAAATCACTTTAAGCTTTACTGATCGAATGGGGCTATTCGTTCCTTAATTAGAAATTTCGATTTCAAGATTTTAATATGAAAAAATTCTTGACTCGGAGCGTTTTCACCCAAATGAGACCATATGACGCGTAAATTCAAAATAATCGGATTTATAATATAAACCCAATATAAATTCCGAACACTAAATTTAAGACCAAAAAATGCATATAATCATTAAGTACCTTTACTTGTGAGTAACAACCAAAGAACCATCAACAACATTTTAGACCTCTAAGCTTTTTAATTTTTTTCCTTACTCCGTTTAATTACTTTTACTAGTCCGTTATTGACTTAATACTTTCTTTAAGAAATTACTCAGTTGTTAAGAATTTGTTTTATTGAATTATTCACATTAACAATATTTTGAAAATTTAAATTTGATTGTTAATACTTTATGTAATATTTAATGGAAAGACTAATATCAGAAGAAATTTTAAAAAATAATCTCCTGGCCTTTTAAAATAGAAAAAGGGAAAAAAAATTATTTCTAAAGGGACCAGTAAATTAATTATTCAAATATTTACATCGTTTAATTGGGTACGAAGAGTTAAAAATAAAAAGTGAGTTTGTTTAATCGGGTACGAAGAGTTAAAATAAAATTTATATATTAGTGTATAATACATCTTATAATTTTATATAATATTGTATATTGGGTGTATTGTACTCCCTTCGTCCCTATTTACTTGCCAAATATTTTATAATTTGATTTCCCTTTTTACTTGTCATTTTTGACAAATCAAGAAATGACAATTTTTTTCTTCTTATTATACCCTCAGTTTATTAACGTTGAGTTAATGTCTTTGAAAAATATAGTTAGTAAATATATTTAAGACTTTATCAATTAATATGGGGTAAAATGGTAAATACACTATACCAATCATTGTTTTCTTAATAAGTGTGCTAAGTCAAAATTCGACAAGTAAAAAAGACGGAGGGAGTACTGCATATCAAGTTTTTAAACATTAGTGTAAAACAAATTCAAAGTTTTGTGTATATTATTATATATATATTGATATATAATGTCTTATACCAAAATTTTAAAACATATCTCTATTAAAAAAATAGGGGAAATTACACAGATAAGCAAACATATATTAGTTAATCAGCTAACATAACTATAGTTTGAATTGATTATCACTCTCAACCTTTTTTTAGCTATAATTATGTGTGCCTCTCTCCTCTCTCTCTCTCTCTCTCTCTCTCTCTCTATCTATCTATCTATCTATCTATCTCTCTCTCTCTCTTATACATATACAAATTCAATTATACAAATACAAATTATACATTTCTATATACAATTATATGACTGATATACAAATACTATTCGTCTTTTTTCACTCTCTGCCCTATCTCGCTCATCTCTCTCCTCTATACTCCCTCTCTCAATCCCGCTCGCCAGATATACAAATATATATGTATACCAAATACATATATACAATTATCTGACATATATACATATACAGTTTGACAAATATACAAATACAATTCACCTCTCTCGCTCGCCTCTCTCCTCCTTCTCCCATTTTCGCTCGTCTTTCTCCTCCCTCTAACATGTAGCTACGAATCGTAATTAGCAAACTATAGCTGTGAAACCTAATTAAGTTATTTTTAGTGGTCATTTGTGAAATTTCTCAAAAAAAAACAATGTCTATACAATTGAAAACATAAAATTCCGAGTGGGCTTAAGCTCCTAAATATACATAGGAATTTGGATATATTTATGGCCTCTTTGTTAGTTGACTTAGTAAATGTAGAATATCTAGAACTCAATGAAAATATATGGAACAGAAGTGTAGGAAAGATAACATAATTTATACAAGGAATGTCTGACATTTTATTATTCCCTCCATCCAATAATACTTGTCCATAATTGACTTTACACACTTATTAAAAAACTATAAATAGAAGGATAATTTTACTATATAACCATTTGATTATACTCTCTCCGTCCAACAATACTTGTCCACTATGCTAAAAATAGATGTTCAACAATACTTGTCCACTTTATGAAATCAATGGATAATTTTACACTTAGTTCCTAATTTACCCTTATCATTAATTATAGTTATTTCCTTATTACATTTTTCAAGACATTGTATTTATTATATTCAAAGGGCGATATAGTAAAATTATCCTTCTATTTATAGTTTCTTAAGGGGTGTGCCAAGTCAATAGTGGACAACTATTATTGGACAGAGGGAGTAATAAATAGAGGAACTTTTGCATATAGTCACTCAAAAATAGCCTAATTATACTCCATAGTTATAGTTTGCTAATTACAATTCGTAGCTACATGTTATAGGGAGGAGAGTGATGAGCGATACTGGGAGAGGGAGGAGAGAGGCGAGTGAGAGAAGGCAGAGTTTGGGAGAGAGGTGAACTGTATATATATATTGGTTAGATAATTGTATATTATACATATGTATTTGTATATTCTGGCGAGAGAGATTGTGAGATGGTGGAGAGAGGCGAGTGAGATTGGGGGGGAGGAGAGAGGCGAGTGAGATTGAGAGAGGGAGGAGAGAGGCGAGCGAGAGAGGACAATAATTTGTATAATTCGCAGGTACATTTGTATAATTCACGTGTTTTTGTATAATTGAGTAATATAAAGTCTAGAATTATATAAATATAATAAAAACTCGAAATAGCAAATTGATTCAAACATAAACATATGAACTTTAAACAATTATACAAAATACATTATATAAATTATATTATACAAAATCTGAAAACTACACGTTTATACAAACTTTAAAAAATTATAATAAACAAAAAGATAGAATGTATATGATGACAAAACTGAAAAACCAAAGGAAATCATCATCATATATAAATACAAACCACCGTATACAAGTACATATCAAACAAAGAATTGTTAATTATGAATTACATAAATGTGGCAAATTATACATATACAACCTTCATAATTAATTGAGGCTATATGTAGGACTATCTACGGTTAGGTGAGGCTACTGTTACAAAAAAAAATATCATGGTGGCTTGAGATAAAGTTTGTATACTTCTCAATCTAAGCATATGAAATTTAGCTAATATGACATATCCACCATCTATTAAGTTATATTTTCTCCCTTTGAGAATTATGTCTTAACAGAATGTAGGTTTAATGTCTATTATCTAATATTTGAATGTGTTTTCTGGTAAAGTAGGATACTTAGAAGAAATTAATTATTTAGTTTACCCTCGGATTGTAAAGTTCAGTGGTAATTAATAAATGTTTTCTTTAATTACTAAAAAAACCTTTAAAATTGAAAAACTCCCTCATTATCCATCTAATCATTTCGAAAAATATGTCACTCATCGCTGCAGATTTCAAATGACATATCAAAGCTATTAAAAATGATAAAACATGAAAAAACATGCAAAAGACACAAAATGACCATGAGGATCGTTACACCATCTATCACTAAAATACATATTCGTCCTTGAACGTAATGATAAAGAAAGTACATGTATCATCGAAAAATAGAGATATTTGTTGCACTTGTCTAACTTGGTCTCCCAAGTGACTTCCTCCACCAAATGATGTATCCATTATACTTTCACTAAAGTTATTTGTAACACCCCAAAAGAAATTTTTAAGATAAAATCTGAATCGTACGTATGGATGGTTCCTTGTTGTTTATGTATGTTAAGGTTCATTACCAAGTGTAGTAAGTGTATCAGAAGTGATTTAGGGTCATTAGGGACCCCTAACACTAAGCCAAGTTCAAAACCTTTCCAACTTGTTAAGTTTTTTCATGAAATTATACAAGGATCAACTTCAAACGATCATATATCTTAGAATATGAGTATTTATGTGACTCATGACCTATCAAATAAAAGTCCTATGAATCTTATTTCCAACACCATCAAACTTTCCTTAATCTAGGTTCGGAATGAAAAGTTATGACTATTTTACTACATACACTTCTATCAGAGATTTCTACTTCAGGAACTACAAATTGAAATTACGGGTTGTAAATTCAGCTCATGGTTTGAGATCAGAGGCTCAAACTTGGCAACTAAATTCCAAGGATTCAATCCACAATCTGTGGATCATTTTACGGGCCATAAAAGGATTCGTAGACCATGTAAATTACTGTATATCATGTGTATCAAGTGTATATAAAAGTTTCTAGATTTCATTAAAATGTTATTTTGAATTTCTTTTCACACTTTTCATCCCTTGGTTGGTCCTAGGGGTGTGCAAAAACTGAACCGACCGATAAATCGAACCGAAAAAAGTGTTATTGATTTATTGTTATTGAGTTATTGGATTAACAATTTTTTAATGGTTTTATAATAAAAAAAGAGAAAATTAAGCGAGTTGGCAAACATACCTAGGTTATTAGTCAATTAGGGTTGTTGACACCCAATTTTGGACCTCCACAATATATATTAATCATTGAGTTTCTTTAATTTCGAACGATTTGAAATAATTAGTTTTATAACATTCAAAATATTTTGAAGTTATTTTAAAGTAATTTTGTCATTAATTTTTAAATTTTAAATAATAAATATGTCTTTTTATATATTTTATATTTCATAAATATTCAAAAATCATCTCAAAAAGATTTTGTTATAATTAAATATTTGGTAAATTAGTTTAGTTAGATAATAGTTTGTATTTTTTGAATTAATTAGTTTATTTCGTTAAGATTAAGATGCTCAATAATTAATCGATATTATTCGTCTTATTTAACTTTTGGTGGAATTCACCGATTAATTTGATTTGGCCATCTTTTAAAATTCAATTGGCTATAATTGTAATCGAATGGACCATATTCCCAATTCCCATTTAACTTCTTTTCTACCTCACCTTAAACCCACTTGAGAATCCAGAATTTGGACCTTTTCAGCAACCTTCCAGCCGGCCCAAATCCCATTAGCAGCACACCAATTCAATTCCAGAAACCCATTCCAGCAAATACAACAATTCCCAGCCCATCAGTTCAATACAAACAGCGTACAATACCAGCCTCGACCCTACGCGTTCTTCGTCTTCTCTCTCGCGACTGAAACCCAGAAACGTGACCAACAAATTCCCAAACCCAGTACACTGAAACCGCGAGTGAGCCCAGCGATTCCAAGCCCATCGCGTTCCTCTCCCGCGTCTCCTCTCTCCCTTATCCTCATCTCCGTACGAGAAGATTCGTCCTTCACAGCCTAGGTGTCAAGATCTTGCGTGCCCAATTGTCCTTGGCTCAAAATCGGACGACTCTCCTCTTTTTTCCGTTGAGAATGGTACAAAATCGAGCTGTCCAACCTTATCTCTGGCAGGTTTTTGATTTTCAAATTGGAATTTGATCCCATTTGTTTCACCCGTCCCCCCCCCCCCCCCTAAAATAACCCTAATTTTCCCCTATAAATACTCTCCCCTTATTCATGGTAAAAGGTTGGAAAAAGAGGAAACAGGTTTCGAAAGAGACTTAAAAAATCCAGATTTTACTTAGTCCCTTCCTCATTCACCTCTGCTCGTTTCGTCGAAATTTTTGGAATCGCATTTTCTCTTGCTCGTTGGTCTCAGATCGCTGCCCCGGAAAAGGTAATCTCTTTCTTTTTTCTTTTTTTTTTAAATTTTGTGATCATGTTGCTGCTGTTGGTTTTCTGATTTCCTTAGTGGTGATATTGATTTTTTTGTTTTAGCATTTAAATATAGCTAAGTGTCACTCCTCTTGTTGATAAAATATCTTGTTATGTTATTGATCTAATTTTAGCTATGTTCGGATCAAATCTTCCCTGTTTAATCTAAGATTGTTTATTGTTTGAATATTTTGGTATTGTAGGACTCTTTTTTCATTACATCTTCTTTGATGATTTTTGAGCTTAGTTAAGGTTTCGTCAAGTTCTCTTCCTAGTGGCTTTGATTCAAACCTTCGTTGGATGTAATACATTGCTTAGCTTCTATCTTATATGATTTTATACTTTGTTGGTTCATATTGTGTCCACATTCCTCATTGTTAGTTTAATTACATATTAATTTAGGGATATATACATGAAACTTGAGAATCCATGAAGCTAGAATCTGTTCATGGTTTGTATTCTTTGTTTGAGTGACATATGTATAGTTTGTTCTCTCTTGAAGGTTAAGTAGTATTTGTGAGTATGTATTAAAGCAATATATTTGTCCCTCTTCTCACCGTACCTAGTAAAGTGTAATTTCAAAGTCATTTGAGTTATTTGATTAGTCCATAATATTTTTATTGATAAATGATTGTCAGGTTGAGTTTAGTAATCTTAATAGCATTCATTTTTTTAGAATAAAATGTGTTAGAACAGTATTGTCCTATGCTAATATGATTTTATCTTTCTTTTGTATGTGTCACTTGCAATGAGTTCATGTGAACTCTTCCTATCATTGGCATTTCGAGTCGAGATAAAACCCAACTTGTGTTCTCCTCTACCGAGTCGGCCTTCATCATTGATTGTTCGAGTTTTGGAAGCTGAAACACAATTGGAAGCTGATATATAGGAACAAAGTTGATATATGAGCTTGTATACTTTGATATACATTTACTGCATACAGTTGATACAGTAAGAGAAACGGGGTAAAAGCCCAAAATCCCCAAATGCAGCAGTCCAAAAATGTGGGTCAAAGCCCAAAATTTTGCTTTAACAGGTTCAAGTTCAAGAGAAGAAGGCTGGAATCCATTTTAAGAAGACCCATTTTAGTATTAGGACAGGTGGGTCAAAAGGCCAATTTAATTGGATTTGGGACAAAGCCCAAGTCTAAATATTTATTTTCCCTCTATTATTATTATTTATATTATATTGTTTGACTAACTTTGTTTATTTTATGATTTAATTAAATTAAATTCCCAAAGATAGCCGTTTCACTTTTTTATATATTCAAATTAAAATATTTATATTTTATACTTAACTTTAATTTTATTATTCGTCTTGTCACTTAAATTATTTCCCTTTAGAAAAATTCCCTTTTAGTTTATTTGCCCTTAAGATAATTAAAATGACAATGATAATGATAATGATAATGATAATAATAATAATTAAAAAAAATAGTAATAAAGATGAGTTTTCTTACTTAGTTAATATTTTCTAAAAATTAGTCGAAGTCATTTTAGTCAAATCGCCGGTCAACCGCAAGTTAGTGGACATTTCGAGGGCCTAACACCTTCTCGGAATGTACATTGAACTTGAACTCTTTTTCAATTGATTTTATCTGTTTAAGTCTTTCGAAAACCTTAAGTTTTTTTTTCTTGATTTTTACTAAAAAAAAAAATCAAGTGGCGACTTTGTTCTTTTGGAAATTCGATTTCTCTTTAATCATAAGTTTAATCGATTTTTTGAAAACTTAGTCATTTTTCTTTTATTTATTTTTTCGAGTAAAAAAAGGGTATAGTTTAATTTATTTACTGTCAGTAAATACAGTTTCAGTTTTTTTGCCATTAATAATGGGACTCACCACATCTTTGTATACAGAATCAAAGCAGCATTAATAAGATTTTGTATATGATTTTATACAAAATCAATTTTATCTCTCATGTACCCATTTCCTATTTTGCTCCTAAAATCACTCTTCCACTTTCAATTTGAAGTTGGGAAAATTCGAATTCCACCTTCTCCCTCTAATCGTGTTTTCAATTTTTGCAGGAAACTATCAAAATCTTGAGTGAATCTTTTTTTCTTTTCGTTTTTCAACATTTGTTTACATATGTATTATGCTTGTTAGTTTTATGATAAATTTGTTTTTAAAAAAATCTCTCATTATTTATCAGATTATCTGTTTTTCCAAAACAAAATGGATGGTTCGACTCCATCTAAGAGAATTACGAGAGGTACACCATTGCATGTCCAAGTTGTTGGTAATCCACCTTCATTTTCAATTGGTTTAACTTAAGATTTTGGAGTTAATGCAGGGTCTATGACAAAATCTATACAGTTGAGGAGTATATAATTTCATGATTTCTTAACCAACGATTTACATCGCAAATAAAAGGCTCAGGTTCTGTCGGGCAGTCTTTTATAAATTGGGCTTTTAACAAGCCCACTTGGGCTAGGGTTTAAAACCAAGTGGCCCTCTATTTGTTTTGAAGTGGTCCCCTTTGTGACTTTTCCACCCACGTGACTTCTTTCACAAAAAAAAAACCTTTTCTTCTCTGTTAGGTTTAACAGGCAGCTTTTCAGACCTATGAATATCTCTGCACCTCGAAAGATCTGATGGGTTCCTCCCTCGATACCTATCCTCGTCTCTTTCCTTACTTGTACATGCTCCCTCATTGTACTTTTTACAAAAAGTCACCGGCGATTCTACCCATATAGGTAGATAGAAGATGTTCTCCTCATCGGCGATCTCGATGGATGCCGGAATTTTTTTTCCGGACCTTTGACACGAATTCTAGCCCAACGGAGATGATTTTTTAGATCGATTTCTTCTTCTGTCTCTATGCAGCCGCCACATCGATCTCCAATTTCCTTCATTATTGGCCTGGACCAGAGATGTAGAGGCAACCCTAGAACTCGAATCCAGAGCCATTCGAACTCATGGATTATTGGGAAAGCCCCAATGGTCGGCGACCACCATTGAAGCTTTAATCTGCTCCATTGTCTTCTCCAGTCACCCATCAAAACATGTTATGTTGCTTTTCTGGACTGGAATTCAAAAAGAAATAAAATTCCATTCATATCATAGACTTGGACTCCATGTGTTCCATTCCAAATCTGTTGGGCCCATCTTCTTACATCATTTCTAGTGGGTGTATCATCTTCTCCAAAAAAAATTCCCCACTAGACAACATGCCAATAGGTCTTCGTCTTCTAACTAGACTCGAGCTTTCAACATGCTACCTTCTTTTGCTAGCTCTCAATTCTGGTTCATTTACTTTTCTGCAAAACGTCTCTATAACTCCTTCCCCCCTTGTTAGCAGCATAGTCTGCCTCCCCAGATAATTTAAGTGCTTTTGTTTGTTTTATACCCCTATTAATGAATGTTTCTATCTTCTTAGCTAACTTCTTCCACCCCTCATTGAATACACTTTCTGGGAGTATAATAACTGCTCTGTTTTTTTTTTTTTATGACAAGGGAAACCTGCAGCCGTTAGCTCCTATGCAATAGCTCGCAAACCACATACTTTGTCACTACCTTTAACTGAAATTAGAGATAGGTATCTCCCATATTGATTGAATTTCAAAGATATAAAGAAATTAGTTGAGAATTCCCTGCATCTCCATGACTTGGCCGCTTTTCCTCTGATCCCTGAAGCCTTAAGCCTCTGTTAGCCTTTTTCAGACCCAACCAAGTGCTCCCCTGCTAAGAACCATCTCCTCTTGTGATGCCTAGCATTTTCAACCCAGTCATACCATACTTCAGCTTTTGATCTAGACTCTGTGATGTCGTAAGACTTCCCCCCAGATCTGAAATAAACTCTGTTGTCCATCTGAACAGCAATGGAGTTAAAAAGGAGAGAGAGAAAGAAAGAAAGAGAGTGGTATTCTGGTGAAAGAAATCCACCGGAGAAAAGAAAAAACCAACCAAAGTCCAGAAGGGACTTCAGAAGATTGTCTCGAAACTAGTGCCTGGGAGCATACTCTAGGGGCAGAGCCAGCATGATGTTAGGGGGCTTCAACGAAAAATTACTCTGGTTAAAATTATTTTTTATGTGTATATAGTAGATGTTGAACCTTATTTGGATAGTTCGTGTCTTTACTTTTTCATATTTTAAGGGATTCCTTAATGAAAATCTTGGCTCCACCCCTATAAGTTAGTTGAGTAGGAACATTACCAAATGATTGATCATATCAAATGCTTAGGTTCCTAATGGCTATAATATAAATTGAAATTATGTGGATCTAGAAAGTTATGACCTTTATCCCAAAATCAGCATACAACGACAACAATTACATTTCTTATGAAACATGATTAGAACTTCATAGCCATTATCGCATGGGAAGTATATAATACAACACGTAGTAACTAGTAAATCGGAGTTCATTCTTAATGCAATGGAATCTCCAATTGAATTTCCAATTCGTATTATACCAACTTCATAGCCTCTTAGCTTAGTAACTGGTAAATTGGAGTTCATTCTATATGCAATGGAATCGCGAATCGTATTTTACCTGTATAAATCCGCGAAAGAGAACAGTTAGTTATGTATAAATCGAGAGAGATAGCGGTAGATAGAAAAGGGAACTTACAAGTGGATTTCACCGGAGAAGGAGATCGGAAGGAGGAGGTCCGTCGCCGACGGAAACTGGCGGTCAACTTTGCCGACTTAAAGAAACTCCGGCGGGAAAAAATTGGGAAATAAAATTCCGATGGCAACCTTTTATTTAAAAAACACCGTTTTGTGAATGTTCATGAACAAAAACAAGATAAAGTATAATCAACCTAATTATTTTTTCTTTGTTGATGATTTTAATTTGACACATATTTTTTTAAAAATAGTACACAAACCTTAGTTTCACTTTGTGAAAATAAAATTACTTTCAAAGTGAATCAAATCAAAATAGTAATAGAAAGGGGAAAATGGATAGTAAAGAAAGAAATATGATAACTAAAAGAAAAATCAGTATCGAGCATATTATGCATGAAATCGTCACATCAACAACAAAGTGTGATCACCTAAATATAGTAAACAACATATAATAACAAATACTACTCCAAAAGTCAAAAGCTACGTAAATAAGTTAATAATACGACAGACACGATGCTCTAGACTATCACCAAGTCATAGACTACATGAATAGATTAATATTAAGACAATGTCCGACTATATACTAGCATTTTATCTTATTTGCGATTTTCATACCCTCCTATTTAAAATCATATTTGATAAACTTGATTTTAATTATCACATTTAGAATTTGTACGCCATAAAGATTTTTAAGACTCCCAATACTGACCAAAAAGAAGCAACCAATCTTGAATTAGGTCCTAATTGAAGTGTATTATGTTAATGAATAATGTTCTATTTTATTTTAGGCCATGCTAAAATCACTATCCCACTTTCTTAAATTATTTCTAAAATAATGTATGATAATATGTTTGTATGTAAATGTGTGTGTATAACACAATTATTCATATTGATTTATTGAAATAACAAGTACTATGGGTTATAAAACGTTATCATTGCAATGCGATAATATAAAACGTTTTATGTTTTATTTTACGTTTATAATAAAATTAGATAAATTGTCTGCGCCTTGCGCGGTGGTGAACTGCGTCAATAATCTACTTGGGAACATTTGATAATATAAGTATTTTCGAGTGGGTAAAGCCCTATTATAAATTGTCAAGAATATTTTATCCAAAGATGAAATGAAATATTTTTTTAATCTTAAAACCAAAAAGATTTTATTCTAATTGTTTATGCATTTGTTATTAATTCTTCATTAAACTCTAGTTCTTCATCACCAAATTCTTTAGAAAAGATATGTAATTGTTTCCTTGTCTATATTTGTATTTTCAAAAAGTGGTACAAATATTTTATTCATCAATTGCAAGAGTTTTTCTCATATTCAAGGCCTCTACATACAGAATCTAAATGTCATACATCTTATGTAATTTATTTTATACTTGATAAGTTAATTAAAATATAAAAACGCATATCTTGTAGTTCAATGAAATAACGTATGTCGCTCAAATAATTTGGATTAAATGATGTCTTGGCAAGTCCCTTATTCAAAATCATTCGCAATTGATGATACTACTTTGATAGCCAAAAAGGCATATTTTATTGTTTATGTTTCGATCAATATGGTTAAAACTTTTTTAAAAAATTGTGATTTTTAATCTAATATTTATAAGGAGATAATAATTTCTTTAAGATTTGATTAATATGGATCCATCCTACTTTGAGGGGTAATTCATTGACTCCAATCTGAAATTTGAACCCCAAACTTTTGATGAAGGTTGAGTACAATACTTACCATCCCACTACATTCCTTTTTTTTTTTGTCACTAATCGATTGAATACCTCGAGAAGATAGAAAGTTGAATAACTAAAACTCCAAGGTAGTGTGGAACCACCACAACTTATGAACACTCAAAAGTCCCTTCTTGGACATCCCATGGATCTTTTAGCCACTGAAAACTCTATAAAGATCAAAGTCATTCATTTCACAAGTTTAAGAATTCTAATCTACATGACACCAAAAGTCTAATGATTACATCAAACTCTTGATTAACATATCTTTACTTCAACATAATGATCAAAAGCATAAGCATAAACAACAAAGTTTAAAACATGTACTCAAAAACAATAATTAATAGCATAAGCATAAATTAATGACTGTAAAAAAACATACCAGGATATGTAACAATCGAATGAAACAGAAAGGAAAATATGGAGCCCACTGAATTCACATTGTCCCCTTAAGAAAATTATTCCCCTCTAGTATCCGAGTTTTAGAGGAATAGATCTTCTCAGGATAGAATGATTTTATTCACCAGTGTATTGATATAAAACAATAGTGTCAGTAAGCCACTCAATATGAGCAAAGTACAGGAATATTTAATTGTGCAGGAGAAGAAGAAGTTCAGAATTTTCATTATTTTAAAATGAGAGGAAATCCCTCTATTTA
Organism: Solanum acaule; assembly: GCA_036250505.1. Classification (NCBI taxonomy): domain Eukaryota; kingdom Viridiplantae; phylum Streptophyta; class Magnoliopsida; order Solanales; family Solanaceae; genus Solanum; species Solanum acaule. The sequence continues at coordinate 1,244 of JAJOOR010018366.1, read as the reverse complement.
TAGACAACAAAAGGTAGTGTGAACAAATGCTTATTGTGTCATATCGGAAAGGTCACAACTCTTTCAAAAGCCACAACCTTTCATAAAAGTCGCAACTCTTTGCAAAAACAGCAACTCTTCATAAAAGTCGCAACTCTTTGCAAAAGCGGCAACTCTTTGCAAAAGCGGCAACTCTTCATAAAAGTCCCAACTTTTTATGAAAGGGAAGACTAATTTTGGAAATAAATAAATTAAAAGGGAATCCTGGTTTGTGGTGGCGCCACGTAGGCGAGCCAAGGGTTCTCTTTTATATATATATATATATATGATACATGATTTTCAGCTGGAATTAGTTTTATTATTCTCACAACATACTGAGAAATACATAACAAGTAAGGTTGAAATGGAAATACAGTAAACTTAGGAGAATCAAACATACAGAAATGAAGCAAATAAAGGAAGATTACACTTAACATAATGAAAATTTATTTCAAGATTTATTCAAACTCCAGCTTTCTTCATTTTCGGGTGTCGACCTTCTATATTGACACACTGTTGGGAATTCCTTTGCCTGTAAGTCCACCTTCACTTGTTGGGAAAAGCAATGTATATGGAGCGTTAACGGGGCCTGATCTGTTTATCAATATGTTGTCACCATTCCTCTGTATAATCTGTTTTTCAATGTCTGTCAACTTCTTTCCAAATCTGTCGAAAGCAGCAAGTGGTTCTTTGTCCTTTGTCCATTCAGCAGACTCTCGTTGTCCGAGGTAAATCTCATCTGTAGTATGCCTTGACAATATCTCTATGAGGGAAACACCAAGCAATGTTTGTAACTGAGCTGTGATTGTTTTCAAGAACGCCTTATCGGGGTTTTTCTTTAGCTCTTCATATTCAGGAGTTCCTGGTTCAGGCATGAATCTTCGACTTACTGTGGGGCGATTTGGGAGGTAACCTGCATAAGGATATTGCCCGAAATTAACTGCTGCATGAAGTGCAGAAGCTATCCATATGATGGTGGTACACGAATCGATTAGCTCTTGTGGTGTTTCCATTTCAGGCCACCATGGTTCATTTTTCTTGTCACCATGTCCCACTTCTCGGAGTTCCTTCCACCAGGCTTGGAGTTCATTGTCTTTCAGAATCTCTTCGTCCGATCCATAGTAGAAGCTGCAGTAGTCTGTCACCCAACTTTTGATTGCAGACCATATTTCTAAGCCATCAACAGCGTATGGATAGTCCTCTATCAGTAAACGAACACCATGAGG
>JAJOOR010018365.1:0-24133 GCA_036250505.1 Solanum acaule | reverse complement strand
TGGAATCAGAAAGCAGAATATTCATGATGTGATAGACCGAAGCTATGTTTATGAGCTTTGAAGGGGGGAGTTCCATAGTATTCTGAGGATGATAGAACAATTTGAGAGATAATGTGCACAAAGTGAGTAAGTAGTACTTAAGTTGTGAAGTGGAATGTGATGGTAAATTGTGAGTATGGAGACTGAGAGGTAAGGATTGACTACTTGCCATAGGGTCCTAGTGGACGAGTGTTTCTAAAATTTGCACATAGTAGTGGTGAGTTAGTATAGTAGGTGAGCAATCATATTGATATTCGGGTTTAGTAATAAACATTAAGCTTGAATTTGAGATGAGTGTCAAGACCAAAAAAAATGGCAACATGAGGGTGATGATGTTAGTCTTGAGATTTAATATGGTAGACTTAACATAGAGTAGGTGAGAAATTGAGATATTAGCTGCAATAAATATGAGTGGTACAAGTGAGAGTCCCTAACCTTTAGATAAGGTCAGTGAAGTGTGGCTAAGTCACAAGAGTAACAAGAGCATTAAGAGGTGTACCGAGATGGTGTGTAATCAGACGAGGTTCCAATTTAGATAATGATTTTGCATGTGTTCATAGATAGTATAATTGAACTACCAATATGAGATAGGTTGGTACAAGTGTTATTTTCCTAAAAGAGTTAGATGAAGCAGCCATTGGAGCCAAGGAGGAGAAGTTAAGAGAAACACCTCAAAAAAATGTCTTAGTACTTGCTTATGGGGAGTTCAGTAGTCATGAGGTAAACTTCTCCCGATTGTTAGAGTAAAAGAGGATGTAGACAAGTTTAGAGATGCTAGAATAGGTCCATAGCTTTAGAGTGTCATCTTTAGACCTAAAGGGAGAGATGACAGGATAAGAAATCAAGTCAAGTGTTCGAGAATACGATAGTAATGAGTTCCAAAGAGTATAAGAGATATATTTTCAGAGTTCCTTTTAGTAATGGAGTGATGTTAGAAAGAGGAAGGTTAATGACCCTATCGTGATAATGATGGTGTGATAATTCTGTCTAAGGTTATAAATGAAAAGGAAGAGGAGGATGAAGTTTTGCTATGAGAACTAGCTGAATGAGAGTCCTTAGTTGGTTCTGAATAGTAGTGCGAGAAAATTCTAGTTGGTATGGAAGAAATGATAAGAGTAACCCCATTCCATACACAGTCGAGCCATCATTCGAGGACGAATGATCCCAATGGGGAGATATTGTAGTAACACCCCAGAATTTTTTTGCGCTAAGACTCGAACCATCCTTCGTTGCGAGTAGGATTTTACCGAGGAATTTAAAATTTCATAAGTGTTAAGGTCACTAGATGTAGAACCTTGAGTTCCAAGAAGAACTAAATAGAGTTCATTTAAGTCTTTCCTAAGTTCTTCTATATTTTGGGTCAACTTCAAACAACCATAAATTTCAGTACAGGATGAGTTAGGTTGCCCATATGATATCAAATGAAAGGTCGTTGAATTATCTTTCCAATGCCACTTAGTTTGATAAGTTTAGAGTTCGGATGAGTTAGATAAGCCCTTTTGAAGTTAGGCTGTCCAATTAAGAAAAGTTACCCAAAAATAGTGAGGGGTATTTTGGTCTTTTCCTTATCCAATCAGATTTAATCCATTTTTAGTAAGGTTTTAGGGGTCTAATCTGATTCGGTTCAGTTTTATAATACTAATATATGCCTAGGGTTTTAGTTGAGTGTTCAAGAAGAGAAAATAAGAGAAAAGAGGATAAAAGAGGAGAGGATCAAAGCGTTCGTCGAGATTCTTCAGTTTCATTGTGGATTGTCGCCAAGGGTTTGATCCCTAAGTGGTATGTCAGTTTCCATAGTGTTGGGTTCGTTCACCCACATGCCAAACATGACTTCATATGCTAATTCTTCCATAAAGATTGAAAAATTTAAGTTCTTGATAAGTGTTCTTGAAGTTTTATTCTAAATCTTGTTTTGTTGGGGTTTTGATGATTCTTGAGATAAAAGTGAGTGTTTTGAGGGCTGTATTGAGTATATTAGTGTGTACTTATGTTGATTAATCGAATCCAAGTGATTGAAGAAGAAACCGTTCGAATCTAGGCGAACTAGGGTGAGAAAACAAGCAAAGAAAGTCGTCGGGGTTTTCTGGGTTTGGGCCTGTCACCCTATGCCAGCCAGTGCACTCCAACCACACCTCTGTAGGTATAGGGCTGGCGCCCTGCACAGCTCAGTTCGCCAGGGTCGCCTGCCCCCTCCCCTTCCGCGTCGTTCCGCCCGTCTAAGTTCTTTAAAGGGTACCTTCAAGCTATATCGATTCTAAACACTCTAAAATACTTCTAAACACCTACAAATAATTCATAACCTTGAATTCATAATTCAAATTCAAGGTAGAGTTAAGAGTTAAGCCACGATAGTTCTTCCGAACATTTGAGAAAGTCCTCTTGAGTCTTTTAAGGAGTCTTCTACAAATTCAAATAACTTGTTTGAAGACTCGAGTAATTAAGTAAAAGATTGAGGAGAATGTATTCATTAGTCTACATTATCATCATGAGATAATTCATATCATGAATCATAACTCTTGAATTCATAATTCAAATTCAAAAGAGAGTTAAGAGTAGAGTTCAAGAAATTCTTTGAGTTCAATTGTGAATCCTTTGACATCAACTATCGATTTGAACTAAGTCTTGAGGAAGTAAGTATGAGAATGATAAGAGTAGTATACATGAGTTCCTTATTGTTATGTAGACCCTCGAGTCAAGTCATTCATGCCAATAAATTCCGCATGAACTCCATAAATTGAGTATCTTTGAGAGGAGTAGTATCTTCAAGTTCTAATTCTTGAGTATTGAGTTCCTAATCCCTTTTGAGATTTTATTCCTAATCAAGGTATTACATATTACCCATGGAGTCCTTGAGTTGAGTTGTTCCTGCCCATAAGTCCATATGAGCCCTGTAAGTCGAGTAGTCTGGAGATGAGAAGTATCTTTGAGTTCTTGTGTTGAGTAGTTCATGCCCATAATTCCGCATGAACCCTCTGAGTCAAGAATTCTTGAAACAAATATTACTATTGAAGTTCTTGAGTTTTGAGTTGTTGAGTCTCGAGTATTGAGTTCTATGTATGGTTATTGAAAACCTCAAATTGAGTCGTTCACCTCCATAATTCGGCATGAACTTTATTCTGAGAAGTCTTTTTCAAATTTTTCTAAACTTGTTTTAAGACTTGAGCACTTGAGTTGAGAAAGAGTAGAGTCGAGTTCATTTTCTTTAAGATGATATACAGGAACTAAGTAGTCCCAAGAGAAATTATTTTCACGTTTAAAAGAGGAGGAAACTGAGATTTCCAAAAGAGTTTTGAACAGTTTGAGTAACATATCTCTTTAGAGAAAGATTTTGAGTAATAATCTTAAACCATAGAAAAAGTTATGTTTTTCAACATATGAGCTGAGTATATTTTTTGGAGTAGTATTGAGCACCGATATGGGGACGAGTTTAGATACCTCAAATCTCATAAACCATGTAGTCAACGTGGGTAGAGGGTCATACTTTTTAGATGATTCCTTAATGCTTTTTAAGCATAGCTTAGTGGATCCACTTAGTTGAGAGGTCTTATACCTTGGCAATTTATATGACAGTTCTGGCAGCGTATGCAAAACACCGTATCATCACATAGCTCATAGTGATGGTTGTCGGTTAGAGAATCTCCCAGAGAGTTATATTATATATAAATTGAGTTGTTATTGTATTCTTCATACATTGAGTTTCTATCTATTGTTTTAAAAGCTTTCCATATATTGAATCTTTCATTGTTGCTTTACCTTTGAGTTGAGTATCTTATTCTTGAGTTGAGTTTAGTTGAGTGAGTTGAGAAGAGGTAAATATGTTTCCTTTTTTTCAAGTTCAAGCATATGTTATGCTTTAGATTTCCCCTTACATTCTCGTACATTCCATGTACTGAGCCATTTGGCCTGCATTGTTTCATGATGCAGATAAAGGTATTCAGGATCATCCACAGGAGCTTCGTTGATACCACATGTAGTTCGAGTTAGCTATGGTGAGCCTCCTTGCTTCCGTAGGGTTACACTTGTACTTTAAGTTATATCAGTTGTTAGGATGTCGTGGGTCATGTCCCGACTTCCATCTTTGTCAGTTAGAGGCTTCATAGATAGACAATAGAGTTTGAGGAGTCTATTCATTTATTTTGTTAATTGTTTTAAAGACTTGAGTTGCCTATTTCGGTTAGTTGAAAATTCTATTACATTTAGAATTAATCATTTGAGTTTGTGCCTTGTATTTGAGTTTATTGATTTTATTTAGTTTTAACCTTTGTATGCTTGAGTTAGTCTTCTGCTTGTAGTCAACCATGATGAGGGTTCTCTTGGGGATCAATAGTGGTTCTCGAGTGCGGGCCACGTCCAGGGTGTAGACTCAGGTCATGAAAATCACTATACCAAGATGCACATGGCTTTGTTAAACAATGCATACAATGCCAAAATCAAGGAGGGGTATCAAGAAAGCATGATCTACCTCTTAATCCCATCCTAGATGTTGAATTGTTTGATGTTTGTGGAATAGATTTCATGGGTCCATTTGTGAGCTCTTTCAGAAACAAGTACATTTTGGTCGCAGTTGATTATATTTCAAAATGGGTGGAAGCTGTAGTCTTGCCCAACAATGAGGGAAAGAGTGTTGTGCAATTCTTAAAACGCTATATTTTCGCAAGGTTTGGTACCTCGCGTTCTATTATTTGTGATGGAGGGTCTCATTTTTGCAACCGATTGTTTACATCATTGTTAATAAAATACATAGTCAAGCATAAAGTTGCAACACCTTATCACCCACAACGAAGCAGCCAAGTTAAGGTTACAAATGGAGAGATTAAGGGAATTATAGCAAAAACAGTGAATGCAAATTGGATGGATTAGTCTTGGAAGTTGGATGATACTCTTTGGGAATACCGCATAGCTTCAAAATGCCAATTGGCATGTCACCATATCAGTTGGTATTTGGTAAATCTTGTCACCTACCAGTCAAGCTTGAACATAAGGCACTATGAGTGTTGAAGGCATTAAATCTAAATAGGGGGAATGCTTCGAAAGGGAGAGTAAATCAGCTTCATGAATTGGATGAGTTTCTTGTGGAGAGCATAGGAAAGTTTAGCCGTTTATAAAGAGAAAATGAAGAAGTGGCATGATGCTAAAATCCTTCAGCGAGAGTTCCAAGTAGGTGGCCTTGTTTTCCTCTACAACTCTCATTTAAGACTTTTCTCGGGTAAAATCTAATCGAAGTGGTTTGGCCCATTTAAAATAACACGAGTGTTCATAAACAGAGTAATTGAAGTTGAAGGAAAAGAAGGACCAATATTCAAAGTAAATGGGAAATGCTTGAAACTCTATTTTGTGGAATTTTGGGACATATAAGTAATTAAAGTGGTGTATTTGGAAGATGCGTGAGAGAATTTCCATGTCGTGCCACGATGTTAACTAACGCGGTAATTGGGAGGCAACCCAAGTTTTAGTTGTTTTTGAATAACGTTTGTTGAATTTTAAGGGTGAACTCCTCATCCAAGCGGACTGGCAAGTGGGAGAGTGCAAAGTATGTTCGGCGCATTGTCGTCCAATTTGGCGAGCCCGATCTAGACCGCCTTTTGGTCCCAAATGGAGTGCCAAACGTTTTGGATATTTTGGCGAGCTGCAAGACTGTTCGGCGGTTCACTGTCGGGTTCATCGAGCCCGATCTAGCCCACCTTTTAGTCCCACCTAGAGGGCCAACGTTAAGGAAATTTTGGTGAGCTAGCTTCAGTTCCTCGGTTCAACGAATGGTTCGGACAAAGGCAACTTGGCAAGAATTATAGCATCCCAGTGCTTGGACAAAGGCAACTTGGTGGTGGAATTTTCAAGTCGGCGACACGCCGATTGGATTGGGGAAGGAGATTCAGCCCGCCTAAAGTAATAGGATGATTGGTAAAAATACAAGCAAAAAGGCAAGAAGAAGGGCCACTTGGTGCATCGCCAACCAGGTCGATGAGCCCCACTTCGATCACCTAAAGTCACAACACATAAAGGGTGCAAACTCAAGCCAAAAAGGTGGTGTACATAAGCATTCAGGTCAGCGACGCTCTATGTATTCCGCCGAATGACCCCGAAGTCGAAAATCTGGGAACGTATAAATTGAATTTGGAAAAGAGAAAAAATAGTTCCCTCACATTCTAAATCAAGATTTCTGATCTAAAGCACTCTGAACACTGTTCTTTATTTTTTTGTGGAGAAATTGAAGGTTTTATTGATTTTGAACTCAATTTTGGGCATTTATTAGACCTGCAATTTGTTACTCAAACTGATGGAGAATGTATAGTTGGTAACACTTTCTTGCTTTTTATAATTTTTTGCTAAAAACCCATTCTTGGTGGTGTTATTATGTGATTAATTGTCTCAATTAGCTTATGAGTTTTAGTATTTACTGATTTAATTGTTGATTTGATGTGGGTTTGATTGATAGTTGAGCTTTAAGTCATGAAGTGTAGTTATAAATGCAAATTCTAGTTAAGTATTCCAGGCTTTCTTGAGAAAGAGGTTTTAGAATTAAAACTATCAATTGATGATTGTAGTGAATGGGTTATTGTGGATTCAACTTGAGAAAGTGAATCTTAATTTGATCTTACCAATCTAGCTCGAGAGAGTAGATTAATTGAGGTTTGGTGTTGTTCATAAATGTTATGCCTGTCGAGGTTCAAGAGAACTCGCTTGAATCATGATAGTTGGTGGAGAGATGACTGTTACATCTAAAGCCTAGCCTACCTACTAAGCTTTAACTTCTTTTAGTAAATAGTAATCACCCGTACAACGATTTAATCGATCAAATCCCCAAGGATCCCTCTCTACTTGATTACTCCCCTGTTCTCTTAGCTGTTAACTGTCACTCTAATCCCCCCCCCCCCAATTGACACTAGTTGTCAAACCCCTGCAACTTACTTTAATTGTTTTGATAAAATCTATTCCTACAATCGACTAGAACACTCATATCACTTCGTAATTGAATTATCTACCATATCACTCCTTATGGGATCGAACCCAACTCTTTGTTGGGTTTATACTTGATTGCGACTGCCTACAATTAGAATTGGATGAAGTGTTGTTGAGCGTTATCAGAGCACTAGTCTCCAACATTGATTTCGAGCCTGCGAATGGAATATTCCAAGACAAAGGGTAATTTTATGGCATCCTGAATCAGCTTGTATCCTTCTGTTTATAATTTTCACTAGTCTTTCATACTTGAGAAAAGGTTGTATTTTGGTCCACTTTTGGAACTTGTACTCTTTTAATAGCTCTCTACTAGTCAATACCATTTTTTGGATTAAGTCATATCTTTTGGTTGTATATATCTTCCGTTGTTTCATATTTTTGTGTTGCTTTCGTTAAATAGATTATTTTTTATCTTATTATTGTTGTTTCTACTCAGCATGCATGTTACTTGTTGTTTCGGGATATGCGTTGGCTTACCTAGTAGTGGATTATCCTAGGTGTCATCATGACTCGAGGGTTAGGGTCAAGACAAATTGTTACCAATACATACTTTTGATGGGAATGCATGGTAAATGGTCTCCAACAAATTTATGTTTGACTTGATATCCCTAACAGGTCTATGGGGCAAAATAGTAATTTTCTTTATAAAGAAAAACATTAAATTATCTCAGATCTCAAGCATACTAATAAAAGGTCACTTAATTTGATTTAATCTACTTTCAACAAAATTTAAAAAGAGGAATTATTTTATTAATGTTTTTCTAGATCTTTAAAGAAAATGGAAAATTTCAATAATCTTTATAATAATTAATTGTTTATTTAAATAGATTATATTTACTTCAGGAATTAATACACTGGTGGATTATATATACCACCCAAAGTCAACATAATTCATCAAAATATAGTCTATACCTTTCAAAGTAACAATGTGTATGATAATCATTTCTAAAATATACAGGATGTTGTGGAAGAAAGGAAAAAATAAGGTTGAGAGTGAGTTTCCTTTGGTGAAATGGTTAACAAAGGATTTTAGAGATGTAAGATTTAATGAAAGTGATTCGAAGTACATCTTCGAGAACATGGATCCTTTAGTGGCTATAGTCCCTGAGGTAGAAGATGAGGTCAGGATTCCTATTTGGGATCAAGACACAAGAGTTAACCATTTGCTCATGTTGCATAGGGACATTGATGGAGTTTTTGGATTTTATGATGATTGGATTCAACAAGTTGTTATACGACGAGGATTTGAGGGAAAAGAGCTAATTGGTTTTTATGTTAATCAGTTGAATTTGGACTTGACATTTTCAGTGATTGTGACAACAGATAATATAAGAGAAAGTTCTTAATAGAAAATGTTAATGTTTTTACTTTTTCATTGCAATTAATATATTTCCAAATGTATGTACAATAAGAATTTGATATCAAAAATATATCTTGGGAGATAACATGCATTTATAAAATATTTCCTTTTATATTCTTAGTGTTCAAAATTGTGCAAATATTATTCAAACCACTATTTGAACTTTATGTCTTATGTCTAGTCGAAAATCAATTTACTTAATAATTATTGATATTGAAAATGAATCAAAATCCATTGAATTATCGAATTTGTTGCAAAAATAACCCAAGTTTACCTTTAGGCTCTAAAATGCCCCCAACATCAATGTATTAGCCATCTAATGATCTTCTTTTTGTGGCCACATTTGAAAATATAACTTAATGTTTCATTTATTATGTGCCACAATATAATTGATTTCTTTTATAATTAGCATATAAGCTATGATCCACTTAATAACGCCTACCATCCCCATTTTAAATCTCTATTATCTCTACAAAAAAACCCTAGAACCCTATTTAATTTCTAATTCTTTAGTAAAGAATTTCTGGAGTACTGATTTTTGGGGAAAAACATGGGATTCTGTAATTCAATACGTTGGTTGGTAAGGAACTAAATTCTAGAAGTAAAATTCACCTCATTTAAGTAAGAGTTTCTCTATATGGTGTGTTAAAATTTTATGGTTCATTTGACACTTTTTAATGAAGGGTTTTTTTTTTACTTAAGTGTATGTTATGAGATATGATGGATAGTAAATGCAAACCAAGTGTTGAGCATCAAAGAAGGCTAAACCCTCCTATTCAAGAAGTTGTGAAGAGAGAAATCATAAAGTGGCTAGATGTAGGCGTGCTTTATCCTATTGTAGATAGCAAATGGGTAAGCGCCGTACAATGTGTACCAAAGAAAGGAGGCATTACGGTGGTTCCAAATGAAAAAGGGAAACTTGTACCTTTGAGGCCGGTCACCGGTTGGCGAGTATGCATGGAATATCGGAAAATAAATGCATGGACCGAGAAAGATCATTTTCCAATGCCAATTATGGACCAAATGCTTGATAGGCTTGCAGGGTGTGGATGGTACTGCTTTTTAGATCGATGGTTTTTTGGGGTATAACCAGATTTCTATTGCACCAGAAGATCAAGAGAAAACTACCTTCACATGCCCCTATGAAACTTTTGCTTTCAAGAGGATGCCTTTCTGGTTGGTTAATTCTCCGGTAACATTCCAATGATGTATGCTTTCTATTTTCGCAGACATGGAGGAAGACTTTATAGAGATATTAGTGGATGATTTTTCAAACTTTGGTGATTCCTTTGAAGCAGTTCCTGAACACCTTGGGCAAGTGCTACAAAGGTGCGTGGGAACCAATCTAGTTCTAAATTGGGAGAAAAGTTATTTCATGGTAAAGGAGGGCATTGTTTTGGGGAATAAAAATTCAAGAGAAGGAATGCACGTGGATCAAGCTAAAGTGGAAGTCATTGCAAAGCTTCCTCCTCCTATTTCGGTAAAAGGTGTCCGAAGTTTTCTAGGTCATGCGGGTGTCATGCCCCGAAGCTAGCCCCAGGACGGGGACAAGGGACCTAGGATCACGAGTGACCCCAAGCTAACCATGCTGGCATATTGTGAGAATACTTAAATATAATTGAATTATGAAAGTACTGTGCGGAAGCTTAAATCATCATAAAACTGAAATGATGGGGAATACCCATTACTATCTGAATAAAGAATCTGTGAGTTTAATGACAACTGAAATATCAAACTCCAAAGCTAAAACTAAATATCTAACTATGTCTGAAATAAAGTGTCTAACTGATTAGAGATGCTGGGACATGCCCCAACTAAATCAAGCAAAAACTGAAACTAAAGACATAAAGTCGAAAGATAATCATGTAACTAGTCCTCGAAGAATGAGGACTCACCACTGATGCTGCTGAACTGGAGATCATGGATCGATCTATGGGTAATCTTGATGCGGAAGACCTAAACCTACATCACGAGAAGATGTAGCATAGAGTATGCGTCTGTACTTGAAAGGTACTGAGCATGTAGAATATAGTAAAGCTAAGTAATATACATAACTGAACAAAGCATATAACTGAGCAGTGATATAAGATGAGCATGATACTATACTTAAAATACCGAACATGAACTAATTGAATGCAATGACCAAGTTTATGCATGCTAAATCTGAACACTGAACTGTAACTGGTACACTGGTCAATGCACTAGAATCTGAATGTGGGAGCTATTAATAACCGACATAAAACCACATGAGCTAAATGTGGAGTCCGATATATACGCCCCATCGAGAGGACCCAATATACCCTGCCAGATGTATAGAGACATGACTAGCGTGATCACTAAACTGATGCCCACAGAGGGGACTTATAACCTATGAGAGAACGTAGTTCTGGGACTTTGAGGGTGAATGACCCTAGTCCAACTCGGTATAAAGCCTACTCCTAACTGAATATGTGTAAATTAAAGCATAATTGAAATAAACTGGATAGCTCAATAATCAGTCATGCAAATCTGAAAATGCAACATTAATTTCTTATAATGAAACATTCGAAAACTGTGGCATGTATATCTGTTTATCTATCCTAGCTAATTTAATTCATGAACTGAAAGAACTATATAACTAGGGTTCTGAGTTTATGCAAGAATTTACGCAAAAACAATACTAAGACATGATAATCTGATTAAGAACATTACAATAACTAAATCATAGTAATTAGCTGAAATTCTAGAAACCCTAGGTCTATATAGTATGGAGGGAATCAAGAATCTGACTGAATTCTAGGGACCTAATCGGTCAAAGGAACCCACTAGTGAAATTCCACATAACTCGTGATGAAATTCACGGAGAAATCTTTCAATTTCGGGGCTGGAGCTGAAGAAAACCTTGTTGCGTTCTTGGAGAGGGTTGGTCGAATCTTTTTCCTTCTTTTTGTTCAACTTGATGAATTTTTTGGAAAATGAGTTGAATAAGGTAAGTTCTAATTAAGTTACTAGGCAAAAACAGACAAAAACTACGTAGTTTAGGGGTTAAACGACGTAGTTTAGGGGTCCAATGCATAGGTAAATGACCAAACGACCCTTGACTTAATATCTACCGAAGCCACCGACGAGCCTGATCGACGGACCGTTGATCGACTGACGGCCCGTCCTGTCAGTTCGTCGATCGGCTTCAGAGGATGGGTTCTGGGGAGGGGGGTCTGAACCACGGACAGTGGTCTGACCTACGATCCGTAGGTCCTGGCGTAGGTCTACTCTTAGAATAATTTTTTGGGCTATTTTTGGGGAAGGCTGCACGTGGACATCTACGAACCCCACCTATGGTCCGTGGGTCACCCTACATTCAATGGGTGGTGCCCATCGGTGGTACCTGCAATTTCTGAAATCTACATTCTAGTTTGTCTAGGATACAGGGTGTTACATTATCTCCCCTTTGGGAACATTCATCCTCGAATGAAGTACAAACTAGCTGGATATGGAGGGGGAAGAGCTGTAACCCTACCACTAAATACTGGAAATTGAAATCTGACTGAACTAACTTCAAAGAAAATGAAAATACGCTGAAAATGCACGTACGTGTTAAGGAACATGATACCAAGACTTAAACTACGCATGAATGACTACGAAATTGGAGAGGAACTATTACCTCAAGCTGGAATGGAATCGGAAAGAAAGAGATGAGGATACTTTGCCTTCATAGCTGCTTCTGCTTCCCAAGTAGCTCCCTCTACAGACTGACTCCTCCACAAAACCTTAACTGAAGTGACTTCTTTGTTTCTCAACCTTCGAACATGAAAATCAAGAATCTCAACTGGCATATCCTCATAAGTGAGACTATCCTTCACAGCCACACTTTCCAATGGTACTATAGATGCTCGATCAACCACACACTTCTTCAACAATGAAATGTGAAAGACCGGATGCACTGCTGCTAGTTCTGCTGGTCACTCTAACTCATAAGACACTTTACCAACTCTTTTAAAGATCTTCTAAGGGCCTACATATCTAGGACTGAGCTTCCCTTTCTATCCAAATCTCATCACCCTCTTCATAGGTGACACTTTCAGGAAAACCCAATCATCAATTTGGAAATCCAAGTTCATTCTCCTTCCATCTGCATAGCACTTCTGGTGACTCTGGGATGTCTTAAGTCTATCTCTAATGTGCTGAACTTTTCCGGTCCTATCAAGGCTGCTTCACCTACTTCAGACCAGCCAACTGGAGATGTACATCTACACCTATATAATGCCTCATAAGGGGCCATCTGAATGCTAGAATGGTAACTATTATTGTAGGAGAACTCTATAAGAGGAAGGTGATCATACCAACTACCCTTAAAGTCAATCAGGCAAGCTCTCAACATGTCATCTATATTTTGAATGGTATGCTCTGCCTGACCATCCGTTTGTGGATGAACTGTTGTGCTAAGATTAACCTGAGTACCAAGACCTTTCCAAAATGACTTCCAAAAATGAAAGGTAAACTGAGGACCTCTATCTTAGATGTAGACAAAGGAACTCCATGCAACCTGACTATCTCATTAATGTAAAGCTTGACATAGTCCTCTGCCGAATCTGTAGTCTTGACAGCCAGAAAATGCGCAAACTTAGTAACTCTGTCAACTATCACCCAAATGGAGTCATGCTGCCTGCGAGTACGAGGTAAACCTGTAATGAAGTCCATGTTGATCACTTCCCACTTCCATGTAGGAATGTTAATATCTTGTGTCATACCTCCAGGCTTATTATGTTCTACCTTCACCTGTTTACAATTAGGGCACTTAGCCATAAAATCCGCGATATCCTTTTCATACCATTCCACCAAAAGACTTTCTGCAAATCACGTTACATCTTAGTGGCGCTTGGATGAATAGAATACCCGGAGTTATGGGCCTCTGCAATAATATGTTGTTTCAACTCACCCACCTTAGGAACACATAATCGACCTTGATAGTGAAGCACACCATCTCCCCCTTCGAAGAAAACCTCAACTCTTTACTGATGAACTACACTTTTTAGTTGAAGCAATATCAAATCATTGTCTTCCTTTTCCTTAATCTCCGCTACCAATGAAGATTCTAACCCATTTTAAACTATTACACCACCATCTGATATGCTTATAAGGTGAACTCCCAAGTGAGCAAGCATGTGAACATCCTTTGCTGTTTTTTTTCTTTCTTCCTCAACATGTGCTACACTACCCATATATAATTTTCAAAGAGCATCTGCTACTACATTGGCCTTACCAGGATGGTAATGCACACTCATATCATAATCCTTGAGGAAGTCAAGCTATCTCCACTGGCAAAGATTCAACTCTTTCTGGGTGAACACATACTGAAGGCTCTTATGGTCTATGAACACATCTACGTGAACACCATACAAATAATGTCTCCAAATCTTAAGTGCAAACACTACTGCTGCATGCTCGAGTTAATGAGTCGGATAATTCTTCTCATGCACCTTAAGCTATCTAGAAGCATATGCTATAACCTTACCTCACTGCATCAACACACAACCTAGGCTGACTCTGAATGCGTCATAATAGATAACATAACCATCTGAACCATCTGGTAGAGTCAAAACAAGAGTTGTAGTCAACCTTGTTTTCAGTTCTGAGAAGCTCTTCTCATATTCATCTGACCACTAAAACCTAACCTTTTTCTGAGTCAACTTAGTCAATGGAGAAACTATGGATGAAAATCCTTCCATGAGCCTTCTGTAATAGCTAGCCAAACCCAAGAAACTTCTGATATCTGTAGGAGAGGTAGGTCTTGGCCATTTTTTCACTGCTTCTATTTTCTAAGAATACACTCGGATCCCTTCACTAGACACTATATGCCCAAGGAAAGAAACTGATTGCAACCAAAACACACATTTGCTAAACTTAGCAAATAACTGGCAATCTTTGAGAGTTTGCAGGACAACCCTCAACTGAGTCACATGTTCTTCCTCATTCCTAGAGTAAATGAGGATATCATCAATAAAGATGATAACAAACAAGTCCAAATACTGCTTGAACACTCTGTTTGTCAAATCCATGAGAGCTGCAGAAGCATTGGTTAGTCCAAATGACATAACTATAAATTCCTAATGACCATACCGAGTTTTGAAGGTTGTTTTTGGGATGTTACTATCTCTGAGTCTGAGTTGATGATAACCGGATCTGAGGCCTATGTTTGAGGAATGACTAGCACCCTGAAGTTGGTCAAACAAGTCATCAATCCTAGAGATGGGGTACTTATTCTTGATTGTGACTTTGTTCAACTGCTAATAGCCAATGCACATTCTAAGAGAACCATCTTTCTTTTTCACGAATAACACTGGTGCACCCCATGGGGAAACACTAGGTCTGATGAAGCCTTTATCTAGAAGGTCTTTCAACTGCTCTTTCATTCCTTAAGCTCAAATGGAGCCATTCTGTAAGGAGGAATAGAAATAAGCTGGGTATCTGGAAGGAGATTAATTTTGATGTCAATTTCCCTTTCGGGAGGAACTCTAGGAAGATCTTCTGGAAACACATTTGGGAACTCATTAACTACTGGAACTGACTCAAAAGTTGGGGGTTTCAGAGCTTGAATCCTTAACCCAAACTAGATGATAGAGATAACCCTTAGAGATCATCTTTTAGGCCTTAAGGTAAGAAATGAATCGACCCATAGGAGCTAAGATACTACCCTTGCATTCTAAGATTAGTTTGTCTGGAAACTGAAAACAAACAATCCTAGTTCTACAATCGACTGAGGCATAACAGGAATGTAACCAATCCATGCTTAGAATGATATCAAAGTGTACCATTTCAAATTCTACAAGATCCGCTGAGGTGACTTTCTGAGAGACTGTGACAGGGCAATTTCTGTATACCCGTCTAGCTATAACTGTGTCACCAACTGGGGTAGAGACTGAGAAGGGTTGTGAGAGAGTTTCAGGACTAATATTAAAGTTGACTGCTTTATAAGGAGTTAGAAAAGTAAAGAGTAGCGCCTACATCTAACAAAGCATAAACATCTAAGTTAAAGACTCGTAACGTACCAGTGACCACATCAGGAGAATCTTCCTGATCCTGGCGAGCCTGGAGAGCATAAAACCTATTTTGGCGCTGACCACCACCTGATGAGTTACCCTGATGAGTCGGGTGACCTGCTGGTGCTGATGAAGTTGTAACTCTACCCTACCGTTATTACCTCTTTGACCCTATTTAGAAGAAGGACAATCTTGCAACCTATGACCTGATTGACCACACCCAAAACATCCTTCCTCTCTTGCCAAACACTGGCTTGGATGGTTCTTACCACACTTTGGGCAAGTTGGGTACGTTCTGGTGCCTGAAACATCGGAGTCTTAGAGTTTGATACCCTACAATTCTGATCCTGTCGAAACTTGAAAGATGGAACATTAGCTGATGAAGGTTTTGGGGCTGAAGACTTTTGTTGAAACTGCGAGCGATTTCCACCATCAGATTTCTATTGAGAATACTTATAGCTGCCTGCCCTAGCCTTTTTGTTCTCCTTAGCCTGTTCCCTAAGCTTATCTCCCTCAACCTGCTGAGCATGAGTCATGAGCGTAGAGATGTTCATATTCTCCAGCAACATAGCATTTCTACACTCTATTTTTACTAAGTCGGATACCCCATACAAAAACTTGTTCATTTAAGCGCTGGAATTAACAACTATGTAAGGAGCATACCTGGAGAGTTGGGATGAACTTCAGTCTGTACTCTTGGACTGATATGCTACCTTGCCTCAAATTCATGAACTCGTGAGCTTTTTCATCATTTAACTCTCTTGGGAAGAACTTGTCCAGAAAAGTCTCAGTAAAACACTCCCAAGTGATAGGAGTTGCATCCGTACCCCTGTTTTATTTCCATTTAGTAAACCAGATGTGAGCTACATCCTTAAGATGGTAGGATGCCAACTATACCGTATCATTACCAGTCACTTGCAGCACTCCAAAGATCTTCTTGAACTCCTATATGATGTTTTGGGGATCGTCACCAACTTGCGACCCTAAGAACTTAGGAGGATTCATCCTAACAAAATAACGAACCCTGGCTGCCACTGATCCACCACTAGCATTTGCAAGAACTAGAGTCTTCTGGTTGGTCACACTGTGAGCCAAAAGCTAAATGGCGTTTCAAAACTTCGTGATCTGGGACTGGAGGAGATGCGTTAGCGTTGCGGTCATTTGCATTCCTTCCATAAGATCTACGATGAGGCATGATCTGAAAGCGCATAACGATAGATTAGAAAGAGAGATCATACCAACGCACAATAAGAATATTAAGAAAGTGAAGTTTTCCTAAAGCACTTCATAGCCTCTCTTTCATTAGATGTGGTGCACTTCACACCCAAGAAAATGACTCTACTTAGTGCGGATTTTCAGCCTAGGATACTTAAACCTAATGTTCTGATACTAAGTTTGTCACACCCTGAAGCTACCCCAGGACACGGACATGGGCCTTAGGATCACGAGTGACCCCAAGCTAACCCTACAGGCATATTATGAGCATACATAAATATAACTGAATTAAGAAAGTAATGTGCAGAAGCTTAAATCATCATAAAACTAAAATGATGGGGAATACCTATTACTATCTGAATAAATAATCTGTGAGTTTAATGACAAATGAAATATCAAACTCCAAATGTAAAACTGAATCTAATTATGTCTGAAATAAAGCCTCTAACTGACTAGAGATACTAGGACATGCCTAGCAAAATCTAGCAAAAACTAAAACTAAAGACTGGAAGTACAATAATCATGTCAATCATCCCTGAAGAATGAGAACTCACCACTGATGTTGCTGAACTGGAGATCGGGGATCGATCAATGCGTGATCTGGATGCCGAGGACCTGAACCTACATCACGAAAAGATGTAGCGTAGAGTATGCGTCAGTACTTGAAAGGTATTGAACATGCATATAGAGTAAAGCTAAACAATATAGATAACTGAACAAAGCATATAACTGAGTAATGATATAAGATGAGCATGATACTATACTGAAAATACTGAACATGAACTAACTGAATGTAATGACCAAGTTTATACATGCTGAAACTGAATACTGAACTATAACTGGTACCCTGGTCAGTGCACTAGAATCTGATTGTGGGAGCTACTAATAGCTGACATAAAACCACATGAGCTTAATATGGAGTCCGATGTATATGCCCCATCGAGAGGACCCAATATACTCTGCTAGAGGTATAGAGGCATGATTGGCATGATCACTAAACTGATGCCCACAGAGGAGACTTATAACCTTCGGGGGTACGTAATTCTAGGAGTATGAGGGTGACTGACCCTAGTCCAACTCGATATAAAACCTACTCCCAACTGAATATGTGTAAATTATAGCATTATTGAAGTAAACTGGATAGCTCAATAATCTGACTTGCAAATCTGAAAATGTAACATTAATTTCTGATAATAAAACATTCAAAATCTGAGGCATGTATATCTGTTTATCTATCCTACCTAATGTAATTCAAGAACTAAAAGA
Source organism: Solanum acaule (assembly GCA_036250505.1). Lineage (NCBI taxonomy): Eukaryota > Viridiplantae > Streptophyta > Magnoliopsida > Solanales > Solanaceae > Solanum > Solanum acaule. The sequence continues at coordinate 6,280 of JAJOOR010018365.1, read as the reverse complement.
ACTACATAACTAGGGTTCTGATTTTATGCAAGAATTTACGAAAAAACAATACTAAGACATGATAATTTGATTAAGAATGTTACAATAACTAAATCATAGTAGTTAACTGAAATTCTAGAAACCCTAGGTCTAGATAGTATAGAGGGAATCAAGAATCTAACTACATTCTAGGGACCTAATGGGTGAAAGGAATCCACTAGTGAAATCCCACATGCCTGGTGACGAAATTCATAGAGAAATCTTTCGATTTCAGGGCGGGAACTGAAAAAACTTATTGCGTTCTTGGAGAGGGTTGGTCGACTCTTTCTCCTTTTTTTGTTCAACTTGATGATTTTTTTGGAGAATGATTTTAATAAGGTAAGTTCTAATCAAGTTACTAAGCTAAAACTGACCAAAACTACGTATTTTAGGGGTCTAACGCATAGGGAAAAGACTAAATGACTCCTGACTTAAAATTTGTCGAAACCATCGATGGAACGTCAATCGACTGATGACCCGTCCTTTTAGTCCGTCGATCAGCTTCAGAGGATGGGTTCAAGGGGGTCTGAACTACGGTCTGGACCACGGATCGTGCTTTGACGTATGGTTCGTAGGTCCTAGCGTAGGTCTGGACTTAGAATAATTTTCTGGGTTGTTTCTGGGGAGGGCTGCAGGTGGCCATCCACAGACTCCACCTACGGTCCATGGGTCACCCTACGGTCTGTGGGTGGTGCACGTCGGTGGCACCTGAAACTTCTGAAATTTGCATTCTAGTCTGTTTAGGATACGGGGTGTTACATCGGGTTTCTACATGTGGTTTTTAAAGGATTTTTCCAAGGTAGCCCACCCATTTTGTAAATTTCTAGAAAAGGAATCTACCTTTAATTTTGATTAAGCTTGCCTAAAAGCATTTTTTTTCTTGAAAGAAAAACTAGTGTCAGCCCTGATCAATATTGCCCCCGATTGGAGTATTTTGTTTGAACTCATGTGTGATTCTAGTGGTGTTTGTTTGGGAGCTGTTCTTGGTCAATGAAAGGGGAAGTTATTTCACTCGATTTATTATGCAAGTAAGACATTGAATGTGGTGCAAAAGAATTATACTGTAATGGAACAAGAAGTGCTAGAGGTGGTGTATGCGTTTGAAAAATTCAGAGCATACCTATTTGGAACTAAAGTGGTGGTTCACAGAGATCATGCTGCCATTAGGTATTTGATGGCTAAGAAGGATGCAAAGCTAAGATTGATTCGGTGGGTATTGTTGTTGCAACAGTTTGATTTCGAGGTAAAAGATCGGAAGGGATGTGAAAACCAAGTGGCAGATCATTTGTCTCAGTTAGAAACCAATATGGTTGATACCGATGAGAGGGACATTGTGGCTAAATTTCCCAACAAAACAGTGACGAGGGTAACCCATGGAAACTCACCTTGGTATGCTGACTTTGCCAACTATAAAGTGTGTGGGATAATGCCCACAGGCCTTAATTTTCACCTACAAAAGAGATTCTTGTTTTATGTGAAGAGGTACTAGTGGGATGAACCATATCGATTTAGAGAATGTGCAGATCATATAATTCGAATATATGTACCGGAAGAAGAAGTCAATGCGATTCTAAATGCTTGCCACTCTTCGCTTGTTGGTTGACATCATAGCGGGGTGCGAACAGCCGCCAAAGTGCCTCAAAGTGGCTACTATTAGCCATCACTGTAACACCCCAATTTTTTTTTTAGCTAAGCCTCGAACCATCCTTCGTTGTGAGTAGGATTTTACCTAGGAATTTAAAATTTCTTAAGTGTTAAGGTCACTAGATGTAGCACCTCGAGTTCCAAGAAGAACTAAAGAGAGTTCATCGAAGTCATTCCTAAGTTCTTCTAAATTTTGGTCAACTTCAAACGACCATAAATTTCAGTAAAGGATGAGTTAGGTGGCCCATAGGATATCAAATGAAAAGTCTTTGAATTATCTTTCCAACGTCATCGAGTATTCTAGTTTTAGAGTTTGGATGAGTAAGATATGCCCTTTTGAAGTTAGGCTGTCCAATTAAGGAAAGTTCCCAATAATAGTGAGGGGTATTTTGGTATTTTCCTTACACAATCAGATTTAATTCATTTTTAGTAAGGTTTTAGGGGTCTAATCTGATTAGGTTCAGTTTTATAATACTAATATACACCTAGGGTTTTAGTTGAGAGTTCAAGAAGAGAAAAGAAGAGAAAAGAGGATAAAAGAGGAGAACATCAAAGCGTTAGACGAGATACTTGAGTTTCGTTGTGGATTTTCGCCAAGGGTTTGATCCCTAAGAGGTATGCAAGTTTCCATAGTGTTGGGTTCGTTCACCCAAATGCCAAACATGACTTCATATGCTAATTCGTCCATAAAGATTTAAAGATTTAAGTTCTTAATAATTGTTCTTGAAGTTTCATTCTAAATCTTATTTTGTTGGGGTTTTGATGATTTCTTGAGATGAAAGTGAGTGTTTTGAGGGATGTATTGAGTAGATTAGTGTGTACTTATGCTGATTAATCGAATCCAAGTGATTGGGGAAGAAATTGTTCGAATCTAGGGGAACTAGGGTGAGAAAATGAGCAAAGAAAGTCATCAGGGTTTTCTGGGTTAGGGCATGGAGCCTTACGCTAGCCAGTGCACCCCAAAAATACCTCTGTAGGTTGAGGGACTGACACCCTGCGCCACTCAGTGCTCCATGGTCGCGTGCCCCCGCCCCTTCTCCAACATTTCGCCCGTCTAAGTCCTTTAAAAGTGTACCTTCAAGCCCTATCGATTCTAAACACTCTAAACTACTTCTAAACACCTAGAAATCATTCATAACTTGAATCATAACCTATAATTCAAAGTCAAGGTAGAGTTAAGAGTTAAGCCTTGGTAATTCTTCCGATCATTTTGAGAAAGTCCCCTTGAGTCTTTTGAGGAGTCTTCTACAAATTCAAATAACTTGTTTCAAGCCTCGAGCAAGTGAGTATAAGAATGAGGACAATATATTCATAAGTCTACATTATCATCACGAGATCCTTCATATCATGAATCATAAATCTTGAATTCATAATTCAAATTTAAGAGAGAGATAAGAGTAGAGTTCAAGAAAGTCTTTGAGTTCAATTGTGAATCCTTTGAGATAAACTATCGATTTGAACTAAGTCTTGAAGAAGTAATTATGAGAATGAGAAGAGTCATATACACGAGTTCCTTATTGTTATGTAGACCCTTGAGTCGAGTCGTTCATGCCCATAAATTCCGCATGGACTCCCTAAATTGAGTATCTTCGAAAGGATTAGTATCTTCAAGTTCTAATTCTTCTGTATTGAGTTCCTAATCCCTTATGAGATTTTATTGTTAATCATGGGACTATTACATATTATCCATGGAGTCCTTGAGTTGAGTTGTTCATGACCATAATTTCGTATGGGCCCTATAAGTCGGGCAGTCTAGAGATGAGAAGTATCTTTGAGTCCTTGAGTTGAGTAGTTCATGCCCATAATTCCGCATGAACCCTCTGAGTCGAGCATTCTTGAAATGAGTATTACCATTGAAGTTCTTGAGTTTTGAGTTGTTGAGACTCGAGTGTTGAGTTCTATGGATAGTTATTGAAAACCTTAAATTGAGTCGTTCACGTCCATAATTTGGCATGAACTTTATTCTAAGAAGTCTTTTTCAAATTTTTCTAAACTTGTTTTAAGACTTGAGCACTTGTGTTGAGAAAGAGTAGAGTCGATTTCATTTTCTTTAATATGATATATGGGAACTAAGTAGTCCTAAGAGTAAATGTTTTTTCACATTTAAAAGAAGAGGAAACTGAGATTTCCAAAAGAATTTTGAGCAATTTGAGTAACATCTCTTTTTAGAGAAACGTTTTGAGTATTAATCTCAAACCACAGAAAGAGTTATGTTTTTAAACATATGAGCTGAGTATATTTTTAGGAGTAGTATTGAGCACCGATATGGGGATGAGTTCAAATAACTCAACTTCCCATTAACCATGTAGCCAATGTGGGTAGAAAGGGTCATACTTTTAAGATGATTCCTTAATTATTTTAAGCATAACTTAGTGGATCCACTTAGTTGAGAGGTCTTATACCCTGGCAAAGTATAGGACAGTTCTGGCAGCGTGGGCGAGACGCTGTATAATCACATAGCTCATAGTGATGGTTACCGGTTAGAGAATCTCCCACAGAGTTATATTATATCTTATTATATACAAATTGAGTTGTTATTTTATTCTTTAATACATTGAGTTGCTATCTACTATTTTAAAAGCTTTCCATATATTGCATTTTTTATTCTTGCTTTACCTTTGAGTTGAGTATCTTATTCTTGAGTTGAGTTTAGTTGAGTAAGTTGAGAAGAGGTAAGTATGTTTCCATTTTATCAAGTTCAAGCCTATGTTATTCTTTAGATTTCCTCTTACATACTCGTAGATTCCATGCATTGAGCCATTTGGCCTGCATCGTTTCATGATGCAGATACATGTATTCAGGATCATCACTAGGAGCTTTGTTGATACCACATGTAGTTCGAGTTTGCTATGGTGAGCTTTCTTGCTTCTGGAAGGTTCCACTTGTACTTTCAGTTATATCAGATGTTAGGATGTCATGAGTCTTGTCCTGACTTCCATCTTTTTCAGTTAAAGGCTTCATATATAGACAATAGAGTTTGAGGAGTCTGTTCATTTATTTTGTTAAATGTTTTAAAGACTTCAGTTTCCTATTTCTTGCTAGTTGAATATTCTACTACATTTAGAATTAATCATTTGAGTTAGAGCTTTGTATTTGAGTTTATTCATTTTATTTAGTTTTAAGCTGTGTATGCTTGAGTTAGTCTTCCACTTGTAGTCAGCCGAGATGATGGTTCGCTTGAGGACCAACAATGATTCTCGAGTGCTGGCCACGTCTAGGGTGTAGACTCGGGCCATAAAAAACATAGTTTTCTAGCACATATTTCAAGTATTATAGGGTGTCTATGACGCCCTGTCAGTAGTGTTTTCTTTATAGTTGTGAAGGCCCCACTTTTATAAATAAGGGACTACTGACATTTAAGAAATGTTTCCCTTCTTTCATACTTATAATCATGCAATAGAGCTCTGTCATTGAGATTTATTCATACTCGTGTGTTTCTCAAAATCATTTGACTACCCGTCATACTAGAGGTGGTTGAAAAGTAAAACATGAGATCCTTACGGATGAGTTGTTCTTAGCCAATTGAGGAAGTCATGAGACTACAGAGGAACTTGAGAGAAGCCTATGCGTGAGTTAAGTATTGAGTTTCGAAGGAATGCACTCATATTCATATGAATCATGCATTTGAGCTAAAGGTGAGTTGTACTATTTTCCCTAAGCCTTGTTTCAGTTGACGTCCTTATAAGGATGTAAGTTTAGAGCTTGGGTAGTATTTTTTCCCGAAAAGATAGCCTAAGTTATGAGATTATGAGCAGTAGTAGTAAAGAGTGCCCTTAAGTCAGGAGAAAAGTATGTAGAGGTTTAGTAATCTAATGGAAAGAGATAGTGATGGGGCAGATTATGTTATTTCAATTGTGCACCCAGTCAATTATAAGTGATGAGTTCCTTTATGAGTCAAGTAAGGAATAGTAAGGTTGTAGAAGAGTTCGTGATAAGAGGAATAGTTATTAGTCATGATGAGATAGAGTATATAGTTAACTAGAATAGAGTTGATGTCAATGTGTCATCATTTTAGAGCAGAAGAAATATATGTGTGGAATCAGAAAGCAGAATATTCATGATGTGATAGACCGAAGCTATGTTTATGAGCTTTGAAGGGGGGAGTTCCATAGTATTCTGAGGATGATAGAACTATTTGAGAGATAATGTGCACAAAGTGAGTAAGTAGTACTTAAGTTGTGAAGTGGAATGTGATGGTAAATTGTGAGTATGGAGACTGAGAGGTAAGGATTGACTACTTGCCATAGGGTCCTAGTGGACGAGTGTTTCTAAAATTTGCACATAGTAGTGGTGAGTTAGTATAGTAGGTGAGCAATCATATTGATATTCGGGTTTAGTAATAAACATTAAGCTTGAATTTGAGATGAGTGTCAAGACCAAAAAAAATGGCAACATGAGCAGTAGTAGTAAAGAGTGCCCTTAAGTCAGGAGAAAAGTATGTAGAGGTTTAGTAATCTAATGGAAAGAGATAGTGATGGGGCAGATTATGTTATTTCAATTGTGCACCCAGTCAATTATAAGTGATGAGTTCCTTTATGAGTCAAGTAAGGAATAGTAAGGTTGTAGAAGAGTTCGTGATAAGAGGAATAGTTATTAGTCATGATGAGATAGAGTATAT
>JAJOOR010018364.1:0-12915 GCA_036250505.1 Solanum acaule | reverse complement strand
TTTCATTTGTTCACATCTACCCTTGACCCCCCCACGCACCCACCCACCCCCTACCCAGCCCCCACCCCCGAAAAAAAAAATTAAGTTTGTTTTTAAAAAATATTTTCAATTTCAAAAATTATTTTCTACTCTAGTAAAAATAAAAGATATTTCTCAAAAACATTTTTTATTCATAAATCAAACAGTAAAAATCTTTTTCGGAAAATATTTTCTACTCACCAACCAAACATGAGAAAATAAGTCAAAAATCAACTTGTTTTCCAGGAAAACATTTTCCTTCATACCAAATACACCCTATGTGTGATAATTTTTTCTAATTGTGTATACAAAGTAAGAGTCAAATATAATTATGAATGATGAGTTGACTCATTAGACTCTAACCGAAAGATCAACATCATAATCATGAGATTCACAAAAATAAAAAGTTGTTTAGTAAGTAGACAGCCATTAATTATGTAGTTAAATCCAGTGCTTTTTGATCCCCAGTTGTTATGGGGAACAAAGGACGAAATACAATTGATTCCTCCATTGATACATATCAAGATTAAGATTTAATTAACGCATGCTTGTCTACTTAATTATTCCTATATATAAAAATCCTCATTCGCGCAATTTTTTAAAGGTAATAAAGGGTACAAGAAAAAGAGAAAAAGCATGCTACAGTTTGTAGATCATATAGCAATCTCAAATTTAAAAAACTCTTCAGAAAAATATTTAATTTTAAAATCAAGATAAAGGAGAAAGAATATCCATAAAAATATTTTCCTCCTTTTTCTCTTTTTATTAATTTTGAAAGATTAAAGGGAAAGAATATTCCTAGCAGATATATATAAATGTTTAAAGCTGATCACTGATGGAAAGGATTTCTATGGAATGTTTACTCATTTATCAAGGAAAAAGAGAATAGAAACCTTCTTATTTTGCAATTTTTTACTTTTTTTTACTATGGCACTTTCAAATTTCAAGAGTTAAATTTTTAAATTTTTATCGTGAGTTTTGAACATGAAATTTTTAAGTTTTTCTTTTTTTGAAATAATATTAGCATGAGTTACAACAATTGACGATTCAAAAAATTTGAAAAACATAAGAAAAACTTTGATAAAAGAAGAAAAATGCCTGAATCTCAAATTTAAAAGGTATCATATAAATTAGGACGGAAGACGGAAAAGAGTAATATATACCTAGAATGACTAATACTTTAGTCTTCTCATCAAATTAAAGTCCTATTTGACCAACTGATCAACCGTTTAAATTAATTATTATATTAATAAAATATCTCACAGTACAGATTACACATGAATAAAAAGAAATGATCACTATCATTATTCCTCTTCCCTCGTGTTTTCCCTAATAATCCAATTTTTCCTTTTTTTTCTCTACGCACATGATGGCTGAAAAAAGTTAATTTGGTAATTATGACCACTCATGGAACAAAAATATATTGTGGGTTGGTGGGTGAAAAAGTGTTTTGACACTGTAAGATTTAGATTTGGATTTAGAGAGTTGGAAAGATTTGTGTCACGTAAAATTTATTAAAAGAAACGATTTTTTGTTAGGATATATTTTTATTCTTAAAGTGTTAATTCAAAACTTCTATTCAGAACGAAGAAATCTTGTTTATCGCATTACAACGCCAGATGATAAGATTTTTCCCTTTATTCAATTCCATTTGAGTAATTACTTAAACTAATTAAGAAAGAATCAACATTGGGCAACTTTCCATTGTTAAATTATAAATAACGGTCGGTTCTGAAACTAACTGAAGAATATGAAATACATTTAGTAAAATCATTGCATCCACTAAATTATAAAGGTTTTATTTATTTATTTATTTATTTATTAGCGAAAGTTGATATAATTGGGAGGATATAGAGAGTTCACCTGAAGTTAAAAATAAAATTAAAAAATTACCTTCCAGTTTAGCTAACAAAGAATAATACGTAATGAATATTAGCACACTAATTATTAATTCTAGACGTATGTAGTTAAGAAAAATCAAAGTAATTTTCAACTTATTAATCAAATTCTTTTCGGACCTCACTCGTGGAACAATTAATCGAATTCTCTAGACGAGGCAAAAACTTGAAAATGGTAACAATGGAGAAATAGTTTCATGTCCAACTTGCACTTTTTAAAAAAAATCTGATTTTGGGGAGTCATCTTTGTTTACAACATCCGTCAATAATCTATTAAAAAATTCTCTTAATTACGAACAATTCAGCAACGAATTAACGACAAAATTCATGACTAACTACAGTTTTATTTTTGTTTGGAGTGAATTATACAGTAATATAACTTTGATATGGTTTTAATTACGTGAATAATCAAGGCTCTTAATACTCAATCATAAAAAGGATTTTGAGTGTTTGACTTCACGCCAAAAAAGAATAAAAAACATCTATGCTGAGTCATATAGATTTTATATGTCTGCATGCATGTCTCCATTTACACACAATGGCCTACAAGTAGACCTAGAAGAAATTAAAACAAAGGTGCTCATGAACCTTGACGAATTTAGAATTTTAAATTAATAAACAGAAAATATCTATCGACTAACTCTATGAGATATAATAACATGTCAAATAAAGATTCAAACGAACTTATTAACATTTACTTGTATATATATAAATTTTTAATAATAAACTTAATAACTAGAACGAGTTATGCGTTCAATTCAAAATCATAAACTTTAAATTATATCGCCATCTATAAAAATAGCGGCTAGTATTTATTTGTATTTACATATATGGTTGCACTCGACTAGTCACATTCACTAACTATGATGATTCACACTTTTGAGTAAACGTAACACTGTCCTTGTACTCTAATGTTCTTGGAAACATACATGTTAGGAGTTGTACATTTGACCTCATACAACGTAACATGAATTATTTTATTCTCTCCAACTCTTATTTTTTGTATGGTTGTTAATTTAGGAAAGATTCGTTATCGATTGTATTGGAATTTGTAAGGTATAGTCTCCCTTGCTCGTACTTCTCCCCTTTTTGAAGATTATTTTTAGTTATTAATAAAAATATCGCTAAACACAATGTCTAATAATATAAATGCACTTTATATTCTATTTATTTTATCATAGGCAATGTAGAGGCGGAGCTACATGTTTGGAAGGGGTTTAAATAAACCCTCAATGTTGAAAAATTACACTTCACTAATAGAAATTTATAAGCTTGGAAGTTTGAATTTTATGTGTATTTCTTGCTCCGCAATGAGTTCATCTATCTATCCATCTATAATTTAAAATAACGTAACTTTAACTATTCATTTCAAATTATTTCTCAAATCTACTAAAGACTATTCACAATTATGGATATTTTGATAAAATATGCACTTCTTTTTTTTGTGATTGTGGTGTTCGAGCCAGCTTTCGCGCACCTTGACTAATTTCACTAGATATTTTTCACCTCCCAGCAACAACAGGTATCAGGTAACTCTGTCCACCAAAGTTAGGACAGATGAAAAAGGTAGGGACGAAAATGTTATTTTATTATTTTTAAATAAAAGTGCAAAATCCACTATTAACAAGTAAACGTAAACAGATCGATAGGAGTAGAGAGCACAAATGATATACATTGTTATAACAATGTGTGACACTATGTGACCCCATGACACAATGCTATCAGGTGAAGGCGTCCCTGTTTGCCTCAACCAACAGTAGATAGTGGAGAAAAAGAAGTGAAGCTATAATAATCAAATTAATGAATCATAAAAAAAGTTGTGGCTCACAAACTGACTGTAACGTTACCCATATTGACTTAAATATCCCATATCCCATTTCTTGCGTGAACGACTTCTCATATTGTTGTTCCCTACACCACGACCAGATAGATATCCCACAATTATATCTAGGGTAAACAAGTCAAAAGTGTCACTTTTAATTTAATTTTTTTTTCTTTTGGTTTGTCTGTATGAACGTATGTATAGTAATTTTTATTCGAATGTATCGAAAAGGAATAATATGCCAAATTTTGGGAATGTTCATGAAGGGCAGATTCAATGTTCTAGTGATCTAGTCATATATACATCGAACCCATTAAAAGGATCGAAGCATGGGAACGAATTTATAAGGTTATATCAACTTCTTTCAATCTTTTTCATGGTTACAATTTACTATAGCCATTCTTCTAAAGGACGATGGCCCTTCCGGAGTTGTGTTCTCAAACCTGAGACCCTTTTTAATACATTAAGAAAAGAAAAGATGTACACGTGATTTATAAAATAGTTTTGACACTAGAGTATATCGCCCTAACATTCCGTTACCTTAAAGTTTATATTAAAGAAAAAAAAACAACTAAATTAAGTGAGAAGAAAAGTAACTAGATCAAGAAAGTTGGGTCAAATCCTCATCACTTACTAGGTTTGATGTTGCCTTTATTCGTTTTGATATTATCTCTTCACCTACTTTCACGAATCCAATGATAAATTAAGATTTTTTGGAAACATTCACATGATTTACTTGTTCTTTATTTAGGTAAAGTGTTTGAATATAATTTCCAATCCTAAAACTTTTTGTCCCTGTTTTCCAATTTCTATCCCCATAAATGCTAGTGGATTTATTTGCACTCACACTACTTTACTGCCCTCTTTAAGCTTCTTTAGGTCAAAAATAGACAACCACTAGCAGCAAAGTCTACTGAATAGCTGCGCAAGGCAGCCGATATTTTGCATATATAATAGTATAGTATATTGAACAGAAAAGTTATCTATATGTGACTTACAGGTCATGGATTCGAGCAATGGAAGCATCTACATCACACCAATAGAGGAGGCGCGGCCCTTCTCCGGACCACAGACTGCCCCTTTTTATCTTAAACAAACACAAACAAACAAACTTGATAAGTTCAGACAATTCAAAAGCAAAGCAATGTAAGTATACAGATAATTACCATCATCAATTGTTGAACTAATCCATCGTTTTCATTAAGATAAACATGCTTAGTTAGTCATGGCATAACCAGTTGCCAATATTGACCAACAAGCACTACATAACATAAAATTGTCCTTCTCACGCTTAAAAACTGCAAATCTGATTTTTGTAAAATTCTACACGTAATTTTATAGACTATTTTGACAGTAGTGTCACATTACGTACAGAGGAAGAAAGTGGAAACAATATTGTAAACAAACAAGATACTCCTTTTTCTTGTAATCAACAAGCAACATGATTTTTCTCAACATAGACATCCTAGTCTAAAGAACCTACAGGATTAAAATAAGCTTTTATCATGTCTCTAAACACTAATCAACTGCTTGTATTTCAAAAGCATCTTCACAGAGCACGATATATTCTAATTAAAGAAACTCCAATAAGCCATCGAATTGCACTGTAAAAGCAACTCCAAGCAAAGGATTAATTGTTATTGGCATTCAGGTGCACATTAGGTTTAAACATACAACAACATATCTAGTGTAGTCAAGGGTAGAGTGTACGCTGACCTTACCCCCTACCTCAAAGGTAGAGAGTTTGTTTCTAATAGACCCTCGGCTCAAGAAATTAGGTGTAAACATGTGATACCAAAAAAACATGGCTTGCTGCAGACACAAAAGAATAGATGGGACTCCAAAAGCATTGGTTCTCAAAGTGAAGGAGTAGAATTGGAAATAGTACAGATTTCATTAAAGTGTAGGACCATTGTTATATTCATCAAAGCAAATCTTGACAATGCCCTCTCATGTGGTTAGCCACTTCTGACTATCTACATTCATTGAAGTGACAAGGTCTCCATTAACAGTCAAATAGATGCATGATATTAGGTGAAGGGTCCCAATACTAGGACAACCATTACATGCAAAAGTCTAATAAAGTTGATCTCTAGTCGCAATTACAAAAATGAGAAGCTGGACCAAATATCTTTTTTCTCAAAAGATGCAGTAACGATCTTCCAAATGTTACAAAGAAGATTCCTCGTTGGCCATTTTCATGATACCTACTCTGACTAACATGTGTCTGAGAAGTTAAATCAGTGGGACAAATTGGTTGGCAATTCGTTATTATCAGCAAGAGCGCATTAAACACAATTAGGCTATGATAATTGACATTCTCATAGGCATCTCAGATACAGATATTATTCTTTCAACAAATACATTCAGTTTATAACAAACCTCGTCCAGATATATTTGTCTGCATATGGAAAGCCAAGTAATAGAAAGAAAAGAGATGAAAGACAAACTCACTTTCACTTCTTCACATTCTGTATTCAACCAGACTAAAACAAATAAGCACCTTTAAAAATACAATATACATCAAATTAAGGTCCGGAAAATTTTTCTACTACTCAATGGAACACCACTGAACTTCTAAATATTCATAAACACATTGAATTTGTTATTACTAGTCCAACTTTAAAGAAACAATAGCCTCAGAAACTGTCTGATAAAGCTCTCAGAATATCATTCCTACAAGCATCACCCAAATACAACTTCATAAGAAAGTGAATTTTTCCTTCAAACCTGTTGGACAAAATTAACCATATAAACCTAATAAACAATGCTTAAACTATTTTGATTCTTTTTCTTTTCTTTCTTTTTTATTTTCTTTTAGGCAAAAGGGACCCAAGCTCCTAAGATGACCTAAATGCCGCACTACACTATCATGGGAATCTTCATGCTGCTCATATTCAAGAAAAGGACTACCGCTACATATTAACTTTTAGAGCACCAAGCGTCATTTCAATTTTTCACTGCAAGCTGATCAAATAATTCAAATCCATGTCTGGGCTATAAATAGAAGTATAGAAAGAATGACCCCAGATTGCACCTTTATGGGACAATAAGGGAGTTCTTAACACCACTCATAACATCTTTTTTTTGATAAAGTCTCATAACATCTTTGAAATGTAAAAGTCACATAGAAGGGCATCAAAGGTGGGTGAAACCTATATAGAAAAGCTGAATGCAAAAAACCCGAAGGATCCCAACTTACACAAATACTTGTCTCCCTAAGCAGTCATCACTCCCTTGGTACACAATTAAAACCTAGACCTGAAGTTTTAAGTTTCTATGCCTAACAATTCTATTGGCAATATTTTATCCCACATTCCGGTCACTTCAACTCCCTTAGTTTATGATAGAGACGTCTACCCTTCTTTTGTGGGGAGGATAAGTAATAATAGACATGCCTCCTTTAAAGGTGAAATAGACATGCTTCAACATGAATTCAGGTTTTCTATTCACTTAAGAGTTAAGAAGTATACATACTGGAATTTTTCACAGAACAATTCAACTATATAGTTTAACAATCTTACTATGATCTAATGCATGATCCTGGAAGATACAGAAAGGTCAAAGGCGCGGTCCTGAATCAGTTCAAATCTGTGTAAGGTTTCACAATAATTAAAGTGATGGCAAACAATTCTAAGAGATCATGCAAATGCAGACATTGCAAAAAAGAAAGGCCACTTTCAAGGTAACCTGGACAATGTAATTATCTATATACCATGAGTAACCAGAAGATACCATATCATTTGAAGCATTTTGAACATTCAAGTTGGGTCTTGGGGGATTATGGTGAAGGAGTAAAGAAGCTACCGCCAACAACAAGCAGCTTTCCACTTATACACACCCCACATTTTAATCATTTAAGGTCTAAACCACCAATTTAGAAAGAAAAGGAAAAATATAAATGGCCACATCAGAGTCTAAACCACCATTTCAGTCTCTAAATTATAATAAAATGGAAGTCACGGAATTATAGCTATCAATTCAAATCAACCACAAACACGAGATTGATAGAAGGAAGAAGAATTATAGATTTAGGGCAATTCTACATATATTAGATATTTCGTCACATGTATAAGAAAAGCCAATGGAGCTGTGCTATAGGAAAAATTGAAGTCTGCAAACTTGAAGTCATCTGTTAAATTCTCCAAGGGAGCAGGGATTACTTGTAGTTGTTTATATGATTATCAAATGTAGGTAGCTTTCTACCTAATATTGATCTGTGTTCATCACTCGACAAAAAAAATCCCACATCTTTCCACTCAAAAAAAGTGTATAATAGTTGGCCATTTATTCCAATTCCCCAGTCAGTGGTAGACAAACTGAGAAGCATGACCGTTATACCCGTGGGGTAGCTGTTCTGCTAATATCTAAGCAGAAAGGACAGAATATATTCAATGTAGACTCAAATGAGATCGAAGACACTAGATATTGAGCTGCAATCATTTTTTTGACAAAGAGCTGCAATCATTTTCTTTGCTATGTAGCACAAATACAGGTACATCTGTCCAGTGTAATGTGGACATCACTAACTGGAAAAAGTACTTGTCAGATGCTCCTGATCCCCTCAACCTGTTGTTGAACCCCACAGGAAAAAATCTACACTTTGGCACCTTAATTATAAGGTCTAACATTTCTTTTTGCACCCACAAATACTGAAAAATCCATAGAACAAGCACAATACCCTAGGCAGGGATTCCAAAGGAAGCACCATCCGTCAAGTAAAAACCTCTAGCGCAAATGTTGAAAACACATCATTCTTGTTCTTAGCAATAGCCACCCCACCCCCTCCTTAGGTAACGAAAACTACACATTCATAATGTGGGACTCCAAGCCATTATAAACTACTCCAAAAATGTCTCATCTACCCTCACCCATGGAAAGATATCCTCTCAACAACCTGACCTGTTCAAGGATGGTGGAAGGCACATAAATGAAATGAAATAGAAAATAGATCTTGGGTCCAAATACTTCATGAGGTGAGAATTGTCTAAGATCATATAAGGAAACAATTAACACCCCTTTCATGTCCAAAATCGGTCATCTAGAGCATGAACAACACATAACATAGGGCTCAACATTGGAAACACAACAATAAGGATGGTTTTGGCACTGGTGACATATACCATGTAATAGAAAAGGGTCTTAACCCCAACTCAACTCCAAAAGCTAGCTTATGAGTTGAGGATTCCCACTCCTAATTACATAATTACAGGGATTCTGAACCTTTTCATATTTGCAAGGAATAGATTCTAGTCATATTCACTATTTCCTAATATTTACATTGTTTAATAGAATTATTTGTATAATTCCAAATAATGAAAACCTCATGCTAAACATGCATTATCACCAATGCTCTTTTACTTAGGCAACTGATCGTTCCTTCTTTCCACATAAATGAACTAATTACTACACTAGAGGCTTAGCAATCTGTATTAACCCACTACTCATACATTCAACAATAAAAACTATTACACCTTAATTCCAAACTAGTTATGGAAATCATTAACGTCCATTTCACTCCATTTGAACTCGTTTTATTCAAATACTCAATCATTTGTCTAAAAGACGAAGTAGTTTTTTTTAAGATTAGAATCCTCGATGTCTTCTACTAACATGCGATTCTCTAAACAACTTAAAAACTTCTGGAAGACATCAAACTTAATGTAAGAGCATCAATATGACAAACCTTAATTCAAATTTATTGGGAACTCCTATCCAGAGTTTTTGTTTCATTTTGTTCTATTCTTTGCTAAGTCTACATGAATTCCTAAAGATTGTAGATTTTTTTGGACAACTTAGCTCTATCTGATTTTAGGTCTAACTCATCCTTTTTAACAACTTCAATCATCATAGTAAGTAACACCTTCGGACAAATACATTTGGAGGTCCGCAAGCAGATAAAAACTATCTCAAGGAACTTTTCTTGTTTTATCCTCCATGTATGGACCTGGACCTTTTGTCTAATATAATTATTTATAATCTTGTCTAATTTTGCATGACTGCATATCCAGCTTTAAATGAACATTCCTACAACACCCATTGAATGGAAATGATGGGTCATAGAGACCCAACACTCACTTTTAAAATTTTATTTCTATTCTCACTACCGTGTTACAGAACTTGTCTTTCCCTTTGAAAGACACACTCCTTACCAAACACCACTCCTCCAGTACTCGTCCATTTTAGGTATCTAGCCCTCTGCCTTACATTAAAATTTATAATACAATTCTCTTGAATCATGAAGCATATATATTTGAATTATCCACTGTAACAAGTTAAAAACAAATAAATACACGTAGACATCACTAGAGAAAATGTGTCAAAAGAACCAGTGAAATCAAAGGGAGGAGAGGGAGCATAAATAGTGGGAATTTACAAGTTTATTGCAATAATTGGGATTCCTGAAAATCGAACAAATTATTAGGAGTATTAAACTACAAACAACAAGCTTCCAATTTATTTTTTTGTTGAGAAGACCCTGGATCAGAACCTAATGGCGACTCCAAGGAGTACAGAAGAGCACCAATGTAGACTACCAGAATATGTCTAAGCATTTTCATGATCCAATTATGCAACTACAACCGTCCTTGGTGCCAAAGATACCCCATCTATGAAACAAATTATACCCTACCATTTTTTTCTATAGGGAAAGGCCAGAAAGCTAGTGCGAAAGAGTATTCTGTTCATGCACTACACGTCAGAAGATATTTCTGAATTCTTATCTCATCATACAATCAATTAGCTATATATATGAACCACTCAAAATGGCTACAACTCAAGACATAGGTCACATGCGTAAGGAATTGATATATTGTCACACTACCATCATGGGAAATTGGCCCTGTACAAATATTCGTAGCTACCAGAGATTGATATCAACATAATATGATTATGATTGCTATAAACCACCTAATTCTATCAGACTATAATACACCTTAGGAAAAAACGCAAAGCCTGAGCCCCATTTCTTTCCTTTCAAATAAACGTAAACTGTGCAAACCATGAAAAGTTTAAGTAATACCAGTACAAGCATAGACAGCATGTTCAATAAATTGCATGGCTGAGATTGTGGATCAAGCATCAAAATAGCATGAAGTTGGATTTTCCCTCGAACTAGGTAGATCTTATAGGATGCAAGCTTAATCACAGTAGAAGACATCAAGTGACACAGCAATAGTAACTTCCTCCATATTCCTGAAAAAAAATCATTAGGATGTCGCTGAACTCTTCCATTTTCCCCTTCACTTGGTTAGGAGGGGAAGGTGTGATCTTTATAAAGGAATCCTATATTCCAGTTTCAATAACTCTGTTAAGGATGCAGAAGAAGAAAAGGAAGAAAAAGTAAACTGAACAGCTAAACAGAGATGGAGAACTTTTGATGGCATTAACAGCCTACATCAAATTGCGGAAATCTATTAGGAGATACAGCTAGAAAGCAAAAAATTAAAAGGCAAAGTAAAATAAAGAAAATAGGTTAAGTTAGCACATTCCATTAAGTATCCCATCCACATAACTTTATGCAGTCTCATGATTGACAACAACAGTATATCAACACACCTATCAATAAATATTGAAAATGAGAATTCTGACTAAAGCTATCACTCTACGTTGCACATCTAATATACATTAAAACGGAGACACAATTGGTTCAACACCTGTATCCTTCACAGATTTCTTATACTCTGGCTTCAGCTAAAATGTTCTCTTGGTTTCCTCCTCTTTTGTTGCACATGCAAAGTTTATTCACCATCTCTTTCAAAAACTGTTGCAAAACAAGCAAGATAATCAGGTTACACCATCTGGGATGGGATAGTTGAAAATGCACTGCATAGCTGAAGAAGGACATGCAACATCTTCCAAATCATTTATGTATTCTCCTCTCCTTTTTTTTGGGTTTGGTACCCTGAAAATAGTCAAACTAAACATTTGGAGAGGGTAAAGGACTAGTCAATAGATATAAGCAAATATTAAGGGTTCAACCTACAGAACCATATAAGATGTGACTAATGTTACCTAATACATAAACTAATATTGTTCATGCGATGAGAACTAGCTCGCTTATTGTTATAACCTAAAATGTATACGTCCAATGCTTCGTATTGACTTCTAATTCATTTATTTACATCTTCCCTCATGCTAACCCAGTGCAAACAAGTTTTTGAAACCTTAGGTTTCTTTAGAGTATCCATCATTATAAATGGCAACCCGATGCACTAAGCTCCCACTGCTTTGAGAAATTGTGACTTTTCAAATAAAAGTTTATAATTTCTAAAGTTAAAGAGAATTCAGTAGTATATTAGTAACATTATTGGAACTGTATCTTTCTTCAGTATGGTTGTACCTGGACTCTGGACTAATATTGCTAATGGATAGTAAAACATTGTATCATTAAATATATTTTCCACATCGCTACTTGGTCATTTTAGGAGGAGTTCACAAAGGACTAATAAATCCCACTTTCTCTCTTTCTGGCACCAAAAAAAAATAAAAAATTAACTGATGATGGAATAGACGTCGCAATTGCATGACATAATGCAGGTTGATCAGTCTTCTAGCACTAACTGATCCAAACCAAATTTGGTTGTGTTTCAAAGACCTTAAACATGATACCTCAAGTTCGCCATGGGTCCCTCACCGTTCTATTAACTTCTGGCCCTCTAATAGAAGCTGCTTTCTTCTTGTCCTGCACAGAGACCATGGATATACAGAGGCCCAGTTATCCTAATAGTTTTCCTCCAGAGATTAGAGAAGATCATGGAGAACACTTCCCACTGTTTTAAGTTTCATGGAGAACAGTTCCCACTGTTTTTAACTTTAAAGAACATATTCAATGCAGCAAAAAAGGAGTGCATTTGTTCTAAGAAGAATAAAAAGGAATTCTATTATCAGGTGGGTGAACCCTCATAGGCATCATGTGCCCATACATATTGACAAGTTGGTCAATCACCGCAAGACGAAGTGTGTACTAATGTGTTAACCATGTTGCCAGTAGGCCAAAAGCATAATTTTCAGGCCACACCCATCATTTGGTATTGTATATTCTGAAGGGAATCATGGAAAGGTTTCTATGCTTGCAAGCTGGTATGACACACGGTCACAAACTTGGAAAATGACATCATGTGGAATCAGATACATTACATAACCAGAAAGAGGCCTAGGATACACCTCGTAGACATA
>JAJOOR010018363.1:0-18126 GCA_036250505.1 Solanum acaule | reverse complement strand
TTTTATTTTTGTTTTGTCAGAAGCCCTTTTGGTTAAATTTTTTTTTTGATGTGCTGTTTTAGTTTTTTTAAAGAAAAAAAAGCAGCGATTTTTAATTTTTTTTTAAAAAAATTTTTTTTTACAAAATCGCTGCTGACGCAGCGATTTTGCCCTTTTGGCTAAAATAAAAAGTGATGTGCCCTTTTGGAATTTTTGACCATTTTTTTTGCCCTTTAGGCTCCGGACTCATATTATACTCTACTTAGTACAGGATGTTAATTAATAATCATATTCAGAACTAGGATTAGTTATTACGCCATTTAACTGGAAAAAAACAAGATACATAATATATCATTCTTATATAGAAATGTATACGCAAGGTGTTTATACACAAATAAAAGCTAAATTGGGCAACAAACTCAAAATATGAGCTATGTGGCGTTAATATCTCTATAACACAAAATTCAAATTACAAACTAAGTAGTACGAAGTGCAATTGCTTAAAATTTATACTAGCACGTCTGCTATGTATGTACGTATACACGTCCATTTTCACACTTGCCAGCAGCATTCATCTACTGAATGGAAAAGGTATTGTTGCAGCACCTGCAAGATTAATTGTTCGTCTCATCGGAGGGTAGTGGCCTAGAAAAGAAAAAAATACATGTTGCATTCAACGACATGGAAATGAATGTAGAATCAATCCGCTGTTTTCACAGGTCAACTAACGTTTCTCTAAGTTGAGGATTATAACATATTTCAATCGAAGATGCAAAATTCTACTGTAAACAGCTCTGACTACTTCTGATCTTTCTAGGGGCATATTTGGTACTGCTTCTTTGATCACAGCAACAATAAGGTCACCAATATGAGCATATTGATGATTGACATTCTAAATGAATCTCCCAGCCACCTCTTTCACCAAACAGACAAATTTAACCAAGCAAAAGCAGAAAGCCACAAGTTTTAGAATAACAAAGCATACTTATCATGTTTCTTCGTGACTATACTAAGGTCATTTTATGTAGAAAACTTCACTATTTGACATTGTCCTCTTTCTTCGATTGAAGCCTAAATTTATGCTTACATCTTGTCAGAACCAAAACGATCCAAGAAGAGCAAAGAAAATTGAGATCAACATTAGACGTACTTGTTGCATCAATCATTTGAAAAGGAAGATATGACAATACAATGATATTTGACGATATGGAAGATCATACTTACCTAAGGGCTAAGAAGCTTTGAGAACAACATTGTTGATGTCAATTACTGAATCCTGTCACGCAGAAAGAAATTCCTCATGTTAACCTTACCTAAGTAGAAAAACTTAGTGAAATGTGAACTTAATAATTTGAGCACATCAACACATTAGAGGAGCCTACTACAGTATTAACATTGCAACAATTTGAGTAAATCGATTTCAAACAAGAGATTTGGTAATAGAAAGATGATACACACGACAAGATTAAAGGACATGCTGCAAAAAAAAAAACTTCATTAGTGAACACCAACCTATAAATTTGAGAAAGAACTTGCAAGTTGTGATTCAACCCCATTCACCCAAGAGGAAATGAGATGATTAGCAATTGCAAAGGGCCCCGGGATAAACATAGGAGCGAGTTCCCCACTTTCCACATTGAAGTCAGAAGACAAGCTCTGCCCTCTTTCTACACCCTTGCACATTTGGTCCACTTTACCAGCAGCAGTCCTCTGTGCCTTCTTATATTCCGCAATTGTGAGTGCCTTTTTCACATCTTCTCTGCTGTGCCATTTCGCATCTAGATAACAAGTTGATTCACCGTCACAGAAAGAAAGAAAATGCCCATAAATCAAAATATAAAGGTGGAATTCAAGCATTATAAGTCAAAGGGAGTCGATCAAAAATCAACATAATTAAAGATCTTCAAGTTACCTTCTAATTCCTCCTTATCCACATTAATATCCAGTGATTTTGCATACGCGAAGAATCCCACCATAAGTTGGCATGGCATGCTGCTAGGTCCAACTGTAGAGGAATCATACGGTAAAATGATAATCACATGACCTAAAAGAAAACTGGCATGCAAGAAATACAGATAAAATGTTCAGTAGCAACTGCCAATGAGGAAAAGAAAACCTCTAGAGACCATTTCATGAAGCAACTGATTGGCGCACAATTAGATCAACAATGCTCAAAAAATGGAAAGCTGATAAGTGATATGCATCACACCAATATGATGTTTTTTTTAAAGATTGGTGGTAACAATTAGGAGCTACTCTGGTATTCATTCCCAGCATTGATATTAAAAGGCATTGCTTTGTTGCTACGATGCGAAGCAATGGTTATTGATTCATGGGTGAAGTCACGCGCTTCAAAGAATGATTCATAAAGTTATCAAAATGAAAATCAGGATCAGTTCTTTGAATCTCAATAATGGCATTTTCTTATAATGGATGTTTATCATAAATTCTGTGATTCACTTGTTCTTAGAATCTTGATTTGAGGAGTTGGATTAACAAAGGCATTTTCTTATATTGGATGTTGAATAATCATTAGTACTGAGTTCATGTATGTTTAGTAATTTAAATTTTCTTCATAAATTGTGTGATTCACTTCTCTCTTTCCGCTTCAAGTTCCACCCACCTTACCTTGTCACTTTTTGGCACTTTTCCTTGGAAAAAACACTAATTACATAATTACCTTACATCATTAAGAAAAAGCTAGGTGTATAAAATAACTAAAAGAACAGAAGGGAACAAATACCACAAATCTGTTTCCAAGAACATTACCAGGCCATGGCTGAGAACTATGGTAAACAACTTGTCCAACTTCAATACCGGTCTCCTCCCATGTTTCTCTTCTCACAGCCTCCTCCAAACTTTCTCCTGGCTACTAATAAATTTAGATACTAATTAACATGTTTCATAAATAAATTGTGAATGACAGGATCAAAAACCAATGCTGGCTAATTGTACACCTATTAAAACAGAAAAGGGAGACAGCAAACCAACCAAAAAACAAAAAGGAGCTGAAGTACTATGCAGAAAATTGAAACTCTCCCTCCGTTCCATATTATGTGACACTCTTTCCATTTCTTGTTTCAAAAGATTGAAAAAAAAAATCATTTTTTTATGATAAGACAGTCATTTTGTAGACCACAAGATGCTAAGGTATTTTGGGCTATGTTAAAATATTTAGCTTGTGTCAAAACTCAAAAACCTTTTTTTCCTACTCCATACACTGAGGAAGTAATAAAAATTGACCACGGGCTAATAGGAAATAAGTCAAATAACTAATACACTGATGCAGGAATGAGGTTCTAGTGACTAAATTTCTTTTTCACCATGGACAACATCCATAGTGATCAAGACATATGAATGCTATTTTTTAACTAAATTTGGCAACAAGTTATGCAGCAGCTCGAAAATGCATTGCTCAAAATCAAAAGCACGCCACATACCTCCATGAAACCAGCTAGACAACTCCACATGCGAGGCACAAATCTTGACTGCCTACTTAATAGCGCACGGTCATTCTCTTTGTCAATAACTAACATAATCACAACCTGTTGCCAGGACAAGACATGCCAAAGAAAGTTAGGATTCTCATGTAGCATTTCCGTATGCAAGTCCCATAACCTCTTCCACGAAACAAAGAAAAACAAGTAAACCAAAAAAGTGTACAACCACAAGCAGAATATTAATCAGAGAGAACAAAATCGATCTGATTGACATACTGGATCAACTCGAGGATAGATTTTCTTCTTGCATAACTCATTAGAGCACTGTTTCCGTCTCCCAGCATCAATTAAAATGTTCTTACCACCACAAAATCCACAAAAACGTGATACTGTATGCCATTCTAGTAATGATCTGGCCTGATAAAATTCCAAAGACAAAAAGTAAAACATTCAGTTAATTGTGGTCGCCATTTTTAGCATTAGAAGGTACTTATAACAAATAACTAAAACAGAATGCTACCGAATGATTGGATATGTGCGGTTCAACATCGACAATAATGTGGCAAAAACCCAAATTCATTTTCTTAGAATTAGAAACAAACTTGATGCTAGATGGAATTATCAGGACTCTTAGACACATCCACACTTTCTGAGACAACCCTTAAAACACTCTTAATATAATTGAGGTTAAGAATCTTAAGATAATAAAGTTTGAAATGCACATTTACAACGTGATGTTAACTGCATAACCAGGTTGCAATTTCATAACAAGAGATCCTCTGTTAAGCAATTCTAGATAAAGATTATGTAAGATCACTTAAGTAGTATTCTAAACATACAACATTTTCTTGCCTACAAGAATCTACATAACTAAAGATAGAACTTGAAAAAAGATATTCCGTCTCATTTGTTTGTCTTACTTTCCTTTTTAGTCTGTTTAAAAAAGAATGTATCTTTCCTTTTTTGGCAACTCTGTAATCTAACTTTCCACGAGATTAAAGAGCATTTTGATACACACTACATATCTTAGTTTAAGACCGCAAGATTCAAAAGTTTATTTATTTTCTTAAACTTCATGCCAAGTCAAAACCACACAAACAAATCGAAACGAAAGGAGCACATGGATTCAAAATACCAGCTGGTAGTGGGAAGTTTATGAAAATGATTCACTACATTAATATGCCTAGTTAATTCATATAGCTGGTGATCACAACGCAGACAACTAGAGCAGCGATCCAATTCGACGAGCAATGTAATTGTATCAATGTTATACAAGAATGTAGTTTTTGAAATTGAAAAGGCAGAGGTGAAAAACATACATGACCAGCAATAGCAAGTTGTCCCATGGATGAAGCATTTTCCCAATCAGTGGCAACCATCAGAGTCCTAAGCTCAACAAAGCAAAACTGCTTACCCCCCAATTCTTTAACCAATCCATTACCAGCCTCTGTCACATCAATACCCCAGTACACAACATAAACCCCATCACCCTCAGAATCAGAACCCAGATAAACGAAAGTATCTTCACTCAAATTAACCTCAGAATTCTCCAAAAAAGCCTTACAATCCCCAAAACTCAACCAACCCAGGTGCCAATTCGGCTCATTCGAATCCCTAACTGAACCAGCCAATGGCCTTCCCTTTCTGAAAGGCAAGATCTTGAAATCAGGGGAATGGGGTTCATGGGTATTTCCTAAAAGAAGGTTTTTAAGGGTCTTGAGAGCAGAGGGTGGTGAAAATGGATCAGTTGGTTTTGGGGTTCTTAGCTTTATGGGGTTGCCAGCAAAGGCATGAGACTTGAAGAAATTGGTGGACATGGTGGAGAATTGTGGGGTTCTGAGAATTGGGAATTTGGAGAGGGAGACGAGATGAGTAGCAGCTGAATTTGTGAAGGAAAGAAGAAAGGTCATTGCTTGAGTTCAGCTACCATTGCTGTTTTTTTCTGAAGATGGAAGATTTGGTGAGTCGATTAGGATGGTCTATGAAACGATGACATCTGGACTTGTGTGTCATATGCTCACGTTGCATTATAGTTAGCCACAATCATTTGTTCACCTTGGACTCTTCTCACAAGGGTGGAATTTTTTTTTTTCTTCGTATGAAAAATATTATTCTAAAAGTATTTATATCGAGAATAGGTAGGGGGAGGGGTGATGGGTGTTGTGGTGGGGGAGGTGGGGTGTGGGCGAAATAACAAGAGTAGTACTCAGCATGGACGATCACTAACGTTCATATTTTATAGCTAATCTATTTTAATATACTCAATTTCAACTCAACTTATTCATTTAATTACACCCTTATCGGCTATAGCAATCAACATATAAAGATAAAGGTCTCAGGAGATATATCAACTCTATTGAGTGCAAGTCAATATTGATTCCTTCTATCACCAAATATGGAAGCTCTACGATATAGTGATTCTCTTGCTCTAGTGATAAAAGAGTCTATTTGAATAAACTTATAACAAATGTCTCGTAAACATAATTCATAATCGACCATGAAAAACTCAATTAGCCCATTTGACCTCTCACAACTTTCTATGGTGATCTTACTTGGACACATACTAAGTGATTGATCCCTAACTTGGTGGAAATCAAACCTTCTACTTTAGGTAGGGAACCTTTGAATCTATGCAAGATACTTGATAATTAACCTGCCTTCATTCAGTGTCTACAATGTACTTAACAATTCTTTTACTTTGCCTTGCCCAAAAAATTGTTGGCCCTCAGTAAATACATTTAAACTGTATCTTGTAGAAGAGTTATAATTTATTTAATTACCCATGATAAAATGTCTTATTTTTTCTCTTTATCGTGATTATATAATATATAATATATAATATAGTTCATCAAACAAAAAATTACTTTGTTTTAATAAATTTTTTGACAGGAGTTCTTATAGATCAATTTAGACTACATATTTAGTTAAAAGTAGCTCAACTTATAGATTGATCGAATTGGACGAACCAAAACAGATCAAGTTGATAAATATTCAACAAAGTGGATCATATTAGGATAGAACATTAGTAGGTAGTGTAGTGTTGGCTTGCTTAGGGTAGTGTTTGCCATTGTACTAGTTATAGTGTTGTAACTCTTGTTTTTGGTATGATCTATCATTGTTTAGTATTGTTTTCAATAATCTATCCAAATATGTTGTTTCTTATGCTTCGATTAGCAGTACATTATTTCTTGCAGGCTTTGCATTGTTTCCTTGCTACTTAACTTGCTATATTTTTTTCACCGTCTCATTCTTCTTTGTACCTGAATTTGCTACACTTGAGTCGAGGATCTTTTGGAAACAACCTCTCGATCTTTCTCCACTAGTGATAAGGTCTGCATAAGTTCTATCCTTTTTAGATTTCTCTGAATATGTTGTTGTTGATTTACTTATTATCTCCATATATCACACATTGTATAGTGTCTCGTTCAACAATAATGTGTTCATATGTATAAATCAAGTATAGGACGGTATTATTGTAACTTCAATTATATGCATTGCCATCCCTTTCTTGCCAACCAATAACTTTGGAACAAATAAGGAACCAGCCCATGCAGCTGAGGAGTAAATTCAAATATTCCACTTGCTGATGGCTACTCTTAGCTTGTTGAATTTCATCTCCTTTTTAGTCTAAAATGATAGAGAAATATGAATTATGATAGCTTGAGTCTGACATTTTATGTACCCAATTCCTGTTAGAGGGTCTGCTTTTATTGGGATAAATTCAACATCCTTTTCACCCATCCAATTCATATATAGTAGTATTATCATCATTTAACCTTCAACCAGTTAGTATGGGATTAGATTTAGTGACCTGGTTTTTATAAATAATATAACTATATGATACAGATTAGAATATAGTAATTATTGCTATTACGTACGTCCACCAAGGATTATAGTCCTACATCTTTAATCAGAGTTCTTAGGTTCGAGTCCTAGGTATGAAGTCGTCTTTGGTAGAGAGCGTTATATCCCCAAAATAAGACCTTTCGATACGAATTTGAATTAATTGAGTATCAACACGAATAAAAAAAAAGATAGTTAGAGCTATTCTTTATACAGGACCACTTGAAAATTTTAACAAGGTATTTTGGGGATTATCTGCCTCTTTGTCATTGCATTTTTTCTACAAAATTCACTTTTATCATTTCTGGCTTTGCTTCTCAATTTTTACTGCTACTGTTGACATATACTCCCTCCCAACCTTTATACTTGTCGCATTTTGTTACATTTAGAGTTAATTTGATTAATTTATTGAGTTAAATTAGATTAAATATAATAAAAAATACATTTCAAAATATTAATCAAGCAAAATGTGACAAGTAAAAGAGATCTGGAGAAATACTCTTTCTGGTGCCAACTCAGTGAGAAATAATCTTGCCGACGCTAGTACATTATTATTATGATTTCACAAATAGAGTAGGACTTATTTGATTAGAGTTTTAAGTAATAATTAATAAAAATTCAATAATTTAAAATATATGAAGATATCCACACAAAGCTGCATCACTAAACCTCTAGCTGGTAGTAGAAAAAAAATAGAAAAATTAAATGATTTGAATAGTCATTATCCAAATAAAGTAAAAGCGACGCAAACCGGAAAATGTAGATTACCAGAATTGGGAGCCAACAAATGGCCAGGAAAGTGTAAACATCAGTACTCAGTACCAGAAAATTATGTCTTCGCATCCATATTAAATGCATATAATCAACTCATTCATTAATTAATGCAATTACCGACATTCCTTTTTTTCACCTAGTGTTTAGTTTCTGATACTCCCTTTATCCCTAATTACTTGTCCATTTTGATAAATCAAGAAAGGACAAAAATTTTTTTACCTATTATACCCTCAATTAATTACTTTGAAAAAGATTGAACTTCTTGAAAATCGTAAGTTTTTAATTCATCCACTTCATAATTAATAGGAGTAAATGATAAACTCACTATGTCATGTCAATAATTGTGTTCTTAATAGGTGTGTCAATTCAAAAGTAGACAAGTAATTAAGGACAGAAGGAGTATCTCTAATAAAGCCCGATTAAGTTGAATTTAAGCATTACATAACTCATTTCTAAAGACGACACTCTCAACAAGACTTTTTTCATAACGAACGCTCAAACTTGATACACTTTTGT
This sequence comes from Solanum acaule, assembly GCA_036250505.1. Lineage (NCBI taxonomy): Eukaryota > Viridiplantae > Streptophyta > Magnoliopsida > Solanales > Solanaceae > Solanum > Solanum acaule. Next base: position 9,574 of record JAJOOR010018363.1, on the reverse strand, counting down.
CATCACACATAAACTCATATTGGTGAGGAAAGAATAGTTACGCAATGGAAAACTATTCTATCCATTTTGTTGTCATGAAGAGGACTGGAAACAAACACTGAATCTAGATGCTGTGACCACTTAAGTTTGAGTTATTTTGTCATAAAAGAAAATTAATTTTATGGTTTGATTGATTAGTATACCTCCAACATTGATAAGGCCAGGGACTGTGGTCGCTGTCTCTGATTTGCCGTCCAATAAGATCTTGGAGATTGAAGCAAGCTGGGTTGATTTGATTTAATGAGACAACATGAACAATTACGGGGTTTCGAATATCAAATAATTACGTTGATTCTAATAATTTGTCAAATCTATTTTGTTATAGATAAATCGGATAACATCTCTTTATTTTTTTTTCAGAATTACTGTTCCAATTTTTTCATTTTTTTTATGAGTTGATAGTAATTATTTTTTAACTGATTTGAAAGCCTTGGGAAAAAAATCCATACTACTAGTCATGTATAGCTAGATATTTTGAACTCTAGAGTTTCTTAACACCGTGATATAATTGAGCATGGGTTTAGGGTTTACGAAATTAATTATTAGTACAGGCAGTGCGAATAAAAAATGCAAGTACCCATTTTGACCTAATTTTTTTTAACCGGTTCATATTAATTTTACCTGTCCATTAAAAACAACCTATATATATCCAGCCATGCTTATAGCCATAGGGCATGGAGGTAATATATAAGAAATGCCTTTTACTTTTACATGTGAAATTAATTACCACTAGTGAAAAAAGTCTCCGTCTCTGAAAATCATGCACTTTTTTTTCTTACCTCATCTATTCTACCTCTATCATTTCCTCCTTATTTTTTTTTCGATTTAATCATTTCGTATTTGTAATTTACTGATCTGACTAATCTGAATTTATATTTAGTCATCGAGTAAGTCTAGTATTAAAAGTGTGGTAAATAAAGCATTTCTTATTTTGAGGTTCTCCAATCAAAATTTTTTATTAAAGATAAATATTAAAAAATGTGACAAAATTATGATACGTTTCTAAAATTCCACGTTGTGACTTCTATTTAATTTGACTTACAGTACCCCCACGGCCCACACAGAGTAATACGAAATATGTACGGATACTTTACTACTTGTGACTTGTGAGGCTCATTATTGACAAGTAGTACATATTATTATTATTACTAGTAATAATTTCTGATTACATTAATGCAAATGACAAGTTTCCACATGGGATAATTACACCATTCGTTCTCGTTCACAAATTAGGCATTTAAATACTTTACTCCTGTTGTTATTCAATTCATTAGAGGACCCAAAGATCAACAACCATAGTCTATACATACGTTATAACGTTATAATTTCAAGTAGGTGGGATGTAGGCAGGTAGATCTTAGAGCTAATGGTGAGACGTAGGGATGTTCATGGTTATGGTTAAAGAACTAAATCGAACTGCAATCCGAACCAAATCGATTTAAAAAATTGATATTTGGTTTGGTTTGGTTTTAAATTTTGAAAACCGATACTATTTGGTTTGGTTTTGGTTCTACTAAAAACCAACCGCAAAAATAATCAAACCAAACCGATAAATTAGATATATAAATTTTATAATTATTTATATATTATTCATAAATAAAATATAAATATTTTGTTAAATTTTAATTAACTTTAAGTCTTTAACTTTACCATTTTCTCAAGCCCAACACTTTAGCCCAACTATAACAATCCTAAGTTCAAGTCCATCAAAATTCATTTTAGTCTTTACTTACCCTACTTTACATAAAATAGTCACACTTTCTCTTAATTGAATCACTTTGTTCGTGTAATGATAATTTTAGTATTGCTTAATTGCTTAATTGAACCGACAATAGTTTTTATGTGGATTGTTCATATACTAGGTGTTGTGTCTATCTGAAATAAGCACGTCCACAAAAAATTATTACTTTCAAATTGAATAAACCAGAAAAATTGAACCAAACCAAACCAAACCGACAATAACCAAATTGACGGTTATTTTTTTTCGTTTGGTTTTAGAAATTTAAAAAACCGACTAGATTGATTTGATTTTGATTTTAATCAATAATCGATCCAAACCGAACCACGAACACCCCTAGTGAGACAGGGTTTTTGGGAGCGCAGTAACTTTTTTGTAAATCTTGTATTTTTTTTAGAAACATATTCATATATCTCTGATGTGAGTTTGATTCATCTTAAGCACAGATAATAATAAATTTAAAATTCAGAATCTAGCACAAGAGGGATGGACTTGTGCATTAACAATCTCACTCAAACAAAATTGAGTGAGTATTGTTTCTAGATCCTTTTTTCTTGATGGTTGTTAATTAGTAAAAGTTTGATAGTATTTCGTTAAAGTTTAACCCTCTTTACTTATACTTATTTCTATTGAAGAATTTTATTTAATAAAATATTGCGACACAATTTCTAGTGGTATAAATTCACAAAAAAAAAGTAAATTTTTTACGGCTACTTTATGTGTGTTTTAGTTGTGTTTTTGCCATACTGTTACGCAATACAGATTGTGGATGCACGTGGCATGCAGGAAGTTATTACTAATTTATTTTATTTTCAAAATTATAGTCGTGTAAAGATAACATACATGTGTAGATGTTTCTTTAAATTGTAAGCTTCATATAAGTTAAAAAATTTACTACTATAAAAGGTAGTGTAACTTGTTCCATTATTTATACTAGCAAGTAGTCAAGACACCCATCATTCCCACATAGAAAGAGAAAAAAGAAAAATAGGATATGGAGAAGGAAATAAAACAGTCAAAATTCAAGAGGATTTGTGTGTTTTGTGGGAGTAGTGCTGGAAAAAAAAGTATCTATAAGGAAGCTGCAATAGAGCTTGGAAGAGAAATAGTAAGAAAAATACTACTAATAGTACTATGTTTCCTAAACTCTCTAATTGTCTTTCATCTCTTTAAGATATTGATGCGATGATGCATGATAGCTTATGCGCATACTTTATTATTATGTGTCGACTATATAAATCATCACTGTGTATACATATCGAGCTATTTAAGCCAATTATGAAAATGTTATGTTTTTGAAGTTGTTATTTTATTATATTTGTTTGTATAAAACAAAGGTATCAAGAGAAATAGACCTGGTTTATGGAGGAGGCAGTATTGGTTTGATGGGTTTGGTCTCTCAAGAAGTTCATAACGGTGGTCGCCATGTCCTTGGGTCAGTTCTTTCTTCTTCAAATATATTTTTTGTTTTATTTTTTTGAATAAATTAACTTTAAAATATTGGCAACTTGCTTTTAAAAATAAGTGTTGCTTTAACAAAAAAAAAATTGTTCCAAAATAAGTGTTGCTTTAGAAATTTAAGACAGAAAATAGTACTCACCCCATTTCAAAATAAGTGTCTCAGAAAAACTTACTCCCTATGTCTTTAATTACTTGTCCACTTTTTATTTTTTAGTTGTCCCTAATTACTTGTTCATTTAAAAAAATGACAAAATATTTTTACCTATTATACCCTCAATTAATTACTTTGAAAAAGGTAGAACTTTTTGAAAATCTTAAGTTTTTAATACATCCACTCCATAATTAATAAGGGTAAAATGGTAAACTCACTATGTCAATAATTGTTTTCTTAATAATTGTGTCAATTCAAAAATGGACAAGTAATTAGAGACAAAGGAAGTACTAAACTATACATTATAGTATTTATTATTATTCTCAATAAACGTAAAGTGAGCTAAAACGACAGTTATTTTGGGACTAAGAGTGTTTGATTAATCAAGATTTTCACTCCTAAGTTAGGTGCCCTAACTAATTTTTACATGTTCTTTTCTTCAGTGTGATTCCCAAGACATTAATGCCGAAAGAGGTAAGCTTTTTCGTCACAATATTAAGATGTTAATTTGACTTACATAAATACTCGATTATTAGTTTAAAAATCAAGTGACATAAGAAAATAAGAAAACAAATGAAATTAAGGGGTTTTTGTGGTAGCCTCTCATATTTGATGTATTTTCTACCTCATTCTTGTTATCTTTTGTATGAAGTGTGTTGTAGTTGTTGGTATATGATACAAAAACAGCAAGATGGAATTTTCTGTTATTAGTATTGTATTTAGTTGTGTAGTATGTTTGGTTTTAATATTTTTGTTTTCAGAATTTTCTTGTTCGATAGCTATCGCTTTCTTTATTCCCTTCCTTCCCTTTTGGTCCCCCTCCTTCTAACACAGCAATTGGTCCTCTTTGCGGACTAATTAATTTAGACGTATAAAAACAATAGGGACATGTTTCCGTTACGATCAAACACTACCATTCTACCAAAAATTATAGTTGATAGTAAAGGAATAATAACCTTATTTCTTAACTAAGCCCAGCATATTCAATAATGACTCCAATCAGGACCACCCTAGTCCTTGCGCAAGCAGGATGTTGGGTAAACAGGCTTTGCCATAGGTAGAATGTTGACTTTATCTAATAATTAATACCCCCTCCAAACACGTACCTCATGTAGCATGTTGCTCAATCTTGGGAATCGAATTCATGACCTTGACTCTAATATCACTTATTGTTAAAATCAAACACTCACCGATGCCAAAAACTATAGTTGATATAACTTTATTTGTTAAGAAATCCATCAAGTAAACGTCATGACTCCTGCCCAGGCCACTCCAACCCTCTCGTAGACCTTGCCATAGGCCGTAACATTGTTTGTCTAGTAATATAATGGAATATCATTATATAGAGCCTATACATCTTTTTGTAGTTATCTTTCTAAATAAATAGAGATCGATTCGTGACAATTATGTACGTACAGATATTATTAATTATCTTTTTTGGAAGTATATATATAGACGTGTATAGTTCGAGCAGAATGCAATGGATGTAGTTGAACGTGCCGTGTTGCCTAGTATATTAACATCAGTTACGTACAATAGTAGACTGGAGAGAGGACGAAGACCCTGCATAAAGGCTGCAATACATGCATTACAAACCTCATCGTTTTCTTTTTGTTCTTTTCCCCACTACTTCTCTTTTTTATTCTTGTTTTATATTGTTACAAATTACAATTGAAGACCCCCACCAATAGTTTCTGGAGATAATATGTCTAACTCAGTGACTGTATATATATATCCACTTGGTGTGGGGCTAACAAAGTTGAGTGTCAGTGGACTTGTAGTGTGGGTATTTTTGCATTGACTTTGGTAAAATTACATAACATATTAATCTAAATCTAGTCAGATAACGTATGTAATTCATAAATGAGAACTTACTTTTTCTTTACGTAGCGAAAGCAGAAGAATAGAATAAACCACAATTGAAATTTACTAATCGATCATGAATGTCACAATATATTTGAACGATGAATTGCTATATAATGGGTGGACTCGAATTTCCAACCAGAATACTTTTACTGTAATAATAATAGTTGTGGTGCCACATGCAGATAACTGGTGAAACAGTAGGAGAGGTGAAGGCAGTAACAGATATGCACCAGAGGAAAGCTGAAATGGCCAAACATTCTGATGCCTTTATTGCTTTACCTGGTTCCTCTTCAATCTTCGTTCTTCCCCATTTTTCACGATACAATATAAATAAAAAAATTCATCTACTTTATACAAAATAAAAATAAAAATTGTGCCTATTATTTAGGTGTAGTAATATAATTGTCGCTATATGCACTAATATAGTATGGGAATCTATTTATAACCAACACTCTATATAATGTCGCTAAAGACTTTAATTACTCTGGATGTAATGACATTAACTCAATTATATTACTGCTTAAAAGGAAAAAATTATTGTCACTAAATGTCTTTTTCTGCTGCAATCAATAATGTATGTGAGAAAGTGGAATTTACTATACATATTCACGATGATGGAGAAAATTATCAAAATGGTCCTTAAATGTGTAGGTGTTGGTCTATTTTTGTTCTTGATGTATTCACTTTAAATGATATGGTCCTTGATAAACAAATCACTTTTATTTTCTTACATTATCGATCTGTTAGGATGCATATATGAAAGAACCAAAATAAACTAACCTCAATATATTAATTATTAAAAAGAATCATTTTGACCATTTTCTGGAAGATGATATGTATAAATTCTCTTTGAATTCATTACTATTTTATATAATCAGATTAAGGTGACCTACCACAACAAATTATTTTTTATGAGTACATCAATTTAATTATTTTGAGCTCGCATTCACTAATTTATACTAATTCTTTACAAAATACATGAGTACCTTTTATTTGCAAGAAATTATTGGACTAATTGAGTAAATATTACAGGTGGCTATGGAACTTTAGAAGAGCTGCTTGAAGTCATTGCTTGGGCTTATCTTGGAATCCATGATAAACCGGTAATTAAATTTCTAAGTTCCTTTAATCAACTTAATTAGAATTTTTCTCCCATGATTAACAGTAATTTGATTGAAATAATATTAATGCAGGTAGGATTATTGAATGTAGATGGTTACTACAATTCCCTTTTGACGTTTATTGACAAAGCAGTGGAGGAAGGATTCATCTGCCCTAATGCCCCCCAAATTTTTGTATCAGCCCCAAATGCCAAGGAACTTTTAAATAAACTCGAGGTATATGATATCAAAGTCAGGTACATTTCTGTTTGAGTTTTTAATCCACGCCCCAGTACTTCATGAGCCTGGGCGTGAAGGGGAAGTGATATGGGTAAAAGTTGCATATTAGTTGGAAAATGAACTGGTGATATATTCTGTAGGCTTAATCAATCCATCCTGAAGAACTGACTTTTGGGATTGAGTTGAGCTCAACTATCATATCCTTATGATTTGACTAATTCAGACTCATGTTGTGTTTATTATTTGTATATCTGAAATACATGTATATTACTACCATTTTTCAGGAGTATTTTCCCAATGATGCAACAAAACTTAATTGGGATAATGAGAAGTCAGAATATTCCTCCAAGATGATTCTCCATGCCACCTCATCATGAGAAGACTAATTTTGGAACAATCAGGAATGTATAATTTATTTTTCAGTTGTTTTTTCTTATTAATAAAGTTGGAAACTGAGATGACTATTTCTCTCAATTATGGCCAAGTGTTAATAATGATTATCATGGCTTTTATATTTGTTTTAATCTAGAAACTACTAACTACAATTACTTCCTCTGTGCATTTTCTGTAATGATATTTGATTGAGCATAACATTTTCTTTAATAAAAAATAAAATTTAAAATAAGTTATAAAATATTTGTATGATTATAATAATAGTACAATAATATTTCTTTCGAAATTGAGAGAGCAAAGAAGTACGCAACCATGTGGAAATGCCTCGAGGTTGGTATTACTTCACTTATATATATTCACCTCGAGTACGGCTTGACCAAGTGATTGACCTGTTCTAATACATTTGTGCCATTTATATAAATAAAAAGAATAATTAGGTACAGTAATTAATGAGCCTAGAATTTCTCAAATTAGTCTCTCAAGTCTCATGAGGTAGAGTAAGATTGAGCATTAATGGTGGAATCAAAATTTGCACTAAAGGGATCAAAATATGAAAAAGTCGAAAGGGTTTAATATCTATTATAATTTTAATCATACATAAACTTTCCATTGAAGGCGGATGGGTTTGGATGAACCCATCAGCCCTACCTACCTTTGCCCTGAGTATACACCACCATCTCTAAATTTCACTTGTGAGATTATACTTAATTTGTTATTGTTGTTATTGTAATTAAAATAGGTAAGTAATAGAGTAATAATTTATTTATCACTCTATTTAATTGAATTCCGATCCTTTTCCTTTACCAAACCTATAATTTTCATTGTTTAACAACTTGTCACATGCTATTAATTTTGAATTAGTCATTACAATATTGAACAACTAAAATAAAACAAATATATATATATGCTCCGAAATCTTAATTACACGTTAATTAGAAACTCTCAAGAGAATTCAATTCCTAGTGAAATTTTGAAGAAAAAAAAAACCCTTTTGGATGAAGTGGACAACACCAAATGTGCATTATATGTAATGGCATAGTCAAAATGGGGTTGCCTGTTAAAAGTTAGCCACCTGACTTGAAATTTAATACTCCTACTAATTAGTTGTTCATTCTCCAACTCTACCTAAATTCCTTTAATTAGGAGTGTAATTTATTTTAGCATGATAAATGGGAGGATGTGAATTGTATGAAAATATTCAGCGTTGACCAAATAAGTATAGCTTTATTTTGAATTAGACAAACTAAAGAAGCTTTTTTCTTAATTTTGTGTTACTTAAGATATCTACATTGACAGAGTTTGGCAAGAAGGCAATATGTTCATGTACTAAACCAAAAAAGTCAATCCTTTCCAACCCTTTTTTAATTTCTCCCACATATATAAATCTCTTCATTTATACTTAAAACTTTTTTTAGTTTACCTTGGAGGCTTTGCTTTAGCTTAATTTGCTGAATAAGAAATTAAAGGCACATCTTCTTTTCCCCCATTCATTTCTAATGTTTCTTTCTTGTTTCTTTACTTTCAAGGTAAATGCATATTTCTACCTAGCACTTTTTTTTTCTTCATATTTGTGTCCTATAGTATGTATTCCTTTTGTTACCTGGTAATTGTTGCTGGTGGGAGGTAGCATGTATCACATATAATTAGTCGTGGTGCGCGAAAGCTGACCCGGATAGTTTATATTCTTTTTGTTAGCAAGATTTTTGTTGAGGGGATTCAAGAAAATCGAAAAGTACCATATCTTTAAGTTAAGGATATTCCAAATTTTATATATGTATCTTTAAAAAAAATTATGCTATTTACGTTACAATAAATCATGTCTATATAAATAGTGAAGTACTATAGTTAATATGTATTTAACTTATATACTCTGACGTTGTTAATTAATTTAGTCTAACCATAAATATTAGAGTACCAAAAAATGCAGGGGTGAACCTTCTTTTCTGGCAGCAAAGCCGGCTTTTAATTATTGTCCTTAGTGGGGAATTATAAGAACGCTAACCATATAGTGAAGGTAACGCGTTGCTTTATATTATTTGTTTTAAGAGTTAATCCCATGTGACTTTTGCTGCATTAACACACACTTGTCTCTGCTATATATTTACTATTCTTGCCCATGATCCAATGAACAAGCTCATTTTTTCACTTATTTAAGTCTACTTGTATTTATGTGTTGTAGTAAGTATAACAATTTTCTTGAATTGTGAGTTTTCTTTTTTCCAAGAATTGCTTTTCACTTCATATATTTGTAGGTGGATAGTTTTCATGTGGATGAACTTTGATGGGGTTAGTTAGGAATCTTGATATGAGAAGTGGAGATTCTTTAGAAGGATTGTTGAGTGACAAAACTAAGATGAGACAACAAAAGGGTGGTTCTTCAAGGGTTGTTACTTTGTTAACTTGTTTACAGTTCATGTTTGCTGTTTATGCTACATTTCTTCTGTATTACATGAGCCCCTCTATAGACTTAAGGTCTAAACCAGACTTTAGTTGGACTACAAGAATTGCTCACCAATGGAAGCAATTCATAATCCCTCCTCATGTCGTTAGTCGTTATAATCAGGAAGCTAATTCAGTTGTTAGAGC
>JAJOOR010018362.1:0-17759 GCA_036250505.1 Solanum acaule | reverse complement strand
AACTAATTTGATCCAAAGATGGTTGTTGTTTACTCCTAGTTTTATTTCAACATGTTTATGTACATTTATTTGATGGTACAAATTGACAACTTCGTTTAGGACTTTAATTTAATTACATGTAAATTGGTTGGAGATTCTGTATTAGTTATCATTTAGAGTTTCTGGAGTTTAATAAATAAATAATATTGCCATACTTATGGAGACAATTAATTATTAGAATAATTTTTATCGTATCCGAAATATTAAAAATGGAGGAGATGAACATTAATTCATTTGAGTGAGTCATTAATTCATCAACGTGAGATAGTTCTTTTATTAGTAATTTCACACTATCATCATTTGGTGAAGAAAATTATTATATCACTACGTATATTATTTTCTCTCAATTAGTTTAAAGGGAAAAAATTAATTAAAAAATAATATATAGAATTAAAAAAAAAACGTGAAAAAAAATATAATAAGAAAAGAAAAATAGTGTAGAATAGAGAAAAAAGAAGATTAAAAAAAAAAGAAAGAAGAGGAACGGATTGTAAAAAAAAAGAGTAAAATAAAATAAAATAAAAAATAAATAAACATCTATTATAAAAAAGGCAGAAACAGAAGAAACAAAAGATGAAATTGAATAAAATGTAATAATAGTAAAAATTAAAGAATAGGTAAAATAAAAAAGGGAAAACAAAACTTAACCAAAAATTATTTAAATGGAAAAAAAGAAGAGAAACATTTTGTTAGACAAAATAAAAAATAAAATAAAAATAAAAGTAAGAAGAAGAAGAAACAGAATGTTAAAAAAAATAAAAAATAAAAAATGAATGTAAAAGCTACAAAAAGTAACGTGCAAAAAAAAAATAGAAAAAAAATAAGAAAAAAAAATTCCAAGAAATTGGTCTTAACCTCTTTAACATTTTCTTTTTCTAAAATTAATCCTAAATCCCGTAGAAGTTTACCTCCTATTATAATTCAAATATCGACTCCCACTAAAACGACAATACTAAAATTCTCCGGACTCTAAAAAATCTAAACAAGATAGTTACAATAAATCAAAGAAGGTGGACATAAGTAAATGTATAGCTAATAAGTATACTATATCCAAAAACTAAGTCAAGCCAAGATATAAGTCAATGAAGTAACTGTGCTAGAAACACGGGACTCGAGGGGTGCCTTACACCTTCCCCTTGATCAATAGAATTTCTTATCCAGACTTCTAGTTCGCAGACCATTAAAAATTAGAGTCAACTTCCTTTTGATTAGGGATAAAATTTAGGTGACTTGGAACACCAAAACTCAATTCCAAGTGGCGACTCTGAAATAAAATAATCCCTTTTCAAAATGTCACTTTAATTGGAGAAACTCTATTTTTCAAACACTTCGTTTGGGGAAAATAGGGGTGTGACAAACATCTTCCTTCAATATAAAATTACTCTCTTTTGTATAGTCAATTAATTATAGACTTAAAATATTTTTCTTTGTCTCAATTCTCTCTTTCAGTACACTTACCTGAATATATAAATACAATATAATACTACTCTTTTTTTTTCTTCTATATTTTCTTGTACATAATAGTAAGGAATTTTTTCTCGTAATGAATAGGAAGAATATGAATACTAATACAAGTAAATACATGGCATAAAAATTACATGAGTTATAACGTATAATGAGATAGAAAAATAGATAAATAAAGTATTAGAGGTTAGGGAAAACTATGGCCACTAACTTATGTGAATGATCACAAGAAGTAATGCAGCAAAGAATTGCTACCAAGAGATGAAGAAAAGCAGTAGCACACTAGCAATCAATATGTTTACATATAATGCCCTTTAATATTATTAAAATTAAAATGCTGCTCCAACAAAACTATATAACAATTAAGCCAAAATCTGAAAGTAATAATTACATTATGGTCCATTAACTTGATGCAAAAGTAAGCATTTGATGAATGGTGACTACTTCCCATATGTTGAAGAATGGAATGGAATCTCATTAATCTTCCAACAATAAACTTGGAAAAGCTATTTTTTAAATTTTATTTTTTAACTTCAACATGGTTTGCCTCTTTTCATACACATTCGTTCAATGTACCTTATTTATTCATTCACCCACTACTATATGTTTTCCAAAACTAACAAAGTTTTACCAAAAAGAAATTAAAGATGATGGCTCCAAATCTACTTCTTCTTCAAAGAGTTTTGCTCAGTTTGTTTCTTTTATCAGGTAGGTATTATTACTGTTTCCATGTTGCTATTTACTCCCTCTTTCAATTTATGTGGCAATTTGTATCTTACGTGGCGTTCTAACATGTAGTATGTCACGTAGAACGCGTGTGTTTACTGGTTTAATTTTATACAAGTTTAAGTGTTTACTTATGCACATCCAAAATTGGAGGACATATATGCTAGCTAAAAACAAGTTTAAGGCACATTTATATATTGTGTCTTCTTTATTTGATAAATATTTAATGACACTATCAATCTTTTACCCTTGTTTGGTCTCATTTATTTGACAAATAGTCCATGCACTCTTTTATTTAAAAAGAATTATTTATTTTTAATGATAATTTTAGAACATTGCAGAACTTGTCGCATTTCTTAAACTTTGTGTTCAGTAAAACTATATCACATGAATTAAGATAGATACAATATCAATTTAAGTACTTTATTTTATCTCAATTAAATCCTTTCGCAAGAAAATTACACTACCTTATACGTAGGATAAAAAACCAATTTTTTTTTATATATAATAAAAATTTTAATACCATTGAGGCTTTGACACAAGAGATAGGAATCGTTTAGATATTGTATTTTGCCACGTATAAGAATTTTTTGGAGTTCTTTTATTAAAATTTCTGACTTTATTACTGGCCTGTTCCAAACCCAAAAAATAATTATTTTGGTTTTCGTCATATTCTTTTTCAAGTATGTGACACATTTATTGAATTAACTAAAGATATGTAATTATGTTTTGCATTTGAATAAATCCGTCATCAGATTTTACCATGTAAATGTGAAGCTTGGTTTAGGAATTGATCAACAATATATATAATATTTGGTTGAAGTTGACAAAAAATTTATTTGAAGTTAATTTATTTATTTATTTTTTAAAAAAAAGAGTATTCCATTTAGTCTTACCCGTTTAATTACTTTAATACCCATGTCATTTACAAAATTCAAAAATAAATATTTGTTTGTGTATGATATGTTTATATCAAATCAAATAATTTAAGTTTAATAGTTAATAATTAAAATAAAATATATATTACTAAATTATGATTAAGTGGTAAACTTTATATTTAAAAGATAAATATCTTATATTCATTCATTTAGTCTAAACATCATGGTAAGTAAAATTTATCAAATTCAAATATTAAAAAATCAAAGAAGCTAAATACGAATAGGTTGCACTTTATAAACTATCTTGTTACACACATTAATTAAAGAAATGTGCATCCTTTTTTCTTTGTAAAGTAACGAGGTAGTTTATAAAGAACTTCACTATTTTGATACTTGCACTTTACTTTATAAATTATTCTAAATAATTACTCCACTTTGTTTTATTAGTATCCAAATACTTATATTAAGCCAAAGAAATAATGATTATAATTTATATGCAATGCAACCATGACTCTATTAAAAAAAAATCATTCTACATAAACGAGTGAAATTTTAATTTATGAGTTTTGAATCACAATTCATTTTATTTATTTAATTTGATAAAGTTTGGCCATATGAAAAAAATCATTTTTCTTGGAATTAAACTTCAGAAAACTTGATCTTAAAATTTCAGAATTTAATTTGAAGTTGAATTTCAAAATTTTCATTTTTTTTTTTAAAAACAACAAAAAATTGCTTTCATTTTTTCACTTCAAATTTCTCACAAAAAGGTTTTTAAAAAAACAACTTCAATTTGCATTCATAACCAAACACAACAATATATTACACCTTTTTTACTTTAAAACCACAAAAAAATACTCCATCCGTCCCAATTTTTGTGGCACTTTTTGAATTTCGATATTCAAACAAATCTATTTTTGCCCGTAAACTTTTCATATATCTTTTAATTATTGTGACTTATAATACTTTTTACATAGTTTACAAATATATAAATTTCATTTAATTTTTTTTTGAAGATTTTAGATATAAATTTTCAATCAAATTTAAACGGTTTAACTCTCAAAAAACGAAAAATGTCACATAAATTGAGACGTACTATTTTTTTCAAATTTTACAACAAAACATGATGAAAAGCCCACTAAACTAAGATTTATGCTAAAATTATTGAATTTTGTCAACTAAAATAAGATTTATGCTAAAATTATTGAATTTTGTGGAATACGCAACTCATGCATAGCTCCTCCGATCATCCCCTAGGCCTAACTCCATAACAACTTACGCTAAATTTGTATGACAGGTATAAAATTCTCTGAATCTGCAAGAATTTTCACCATAATAAACAACTGCAGAGAGACAATTTGGCCGGGCGTCTTCCCCGGCGACAACTTCAACGGCGGCGGATTTATTCTAAAATCAGGCCAATCCATGGTTTTCACAGCACCAGTTACTTTTTCCGGCAGAATTTGGGGAAGAACAGGTTGCAATTTTGACAAAAACGGCAACGGTTCATGCTTAACTGGTGATTGTGGTCCATCTCTCAAGTGTACAGGGACAGGAAAAACTCCTGCTTCACTTGCCGAATTTACCCTTGGTAATCTCGATTTTTACGATGTTAGCCTTGTGGATGGATTCAACGTCCCTATTAGTGTTACCCCTCTAAACGGCAAAGGAAATTGCAGTGTTGCTGGTTGTAATGGAGATTTAAGACAAAATTGCCCTTCTGAACTTGCAGTTAAGAATAATGGGAAAGTAATTGGATGCAGAAGTGCTTGTGATGTGTTTAATACTGATGAATATTGTTGTAGGGGTAATTATGGAAATCCATCAACTTGTCAACCTACTCTTTATTCAAAGAAATTCAAAGAAGATTGTCCAACTGCTTATAGTTATGCCTATGATGATCCAACTAGCATTTTTACATGCTCTGGGACTGATTATGTTGTTGCCTTTTGCTCATCAAGGTATGTTACAATAACTATTGCTTTTCGCTTAATTTAGGTTCGCGTCGAGAAGTTCTCAAAATAATAAAACATTCTTTTCGAAAGAGGTAAAGATGATTTAAGGTTCAACTCTGAAATCTCTAGTCAAGAATAAATAAGTTATTATCGTTAGAGGTAGTAAAATTATATCATGAATACTGAGTGAGTTATTGATCCATACATTTATCACTCAGCTCATTTAAGCCATAGAAAGTTCGACTGATATGTAAGTCAAGTTGACGAAATTTGGTTAATTTTTTTTTATCATTTGATATGTTATTTATAGTCTTAATAAAGAAAAGAATTGTTAGGTACTAAAATTTTTTATAAATAGAACACTTAAAACTTAGTATGGATTGGACGGGTTGAATTATGACCAACATTTTAGCTCATTTAAGCTCAATTCAGTTTAGTCAAAGTAACATTTGGGCGGCACAATAACCCATCCATTTATTAAATCAGTCCATTTTGATCCATCTAAATTCAACTCAACTCATCCATTTAGCCCCTTAATTTCCACATCACTATAATCTTTGATAGTACTTTTAGCTTTCTAATAATTGTTCATAGTTATAAAAAGATATATGTTGTTAAAATTTAAATTTAATTTTCATTAAAACTATATATGAAAACAAGTTAGATACCATTTTAAGTCAAAGAAACTGTGAAAATAGAAGAAAGTAACTATGATTTGTTGAAATTGCAGGAAGAAACCAGTATGCACATACCATGATCACAAGCTCATTTGCAGTGGATCAAAGGGTTTAAGATCATTGATAAGCAATTTGTGGATGATATTTCTTGGATTAACCCTCATAGCCAATTGCAAGATGATCATCTTTTAATATGCATAAAGGGAATTCTTTTGATTTTTTTTTTCTGGAGAAGTTATTCGGATTTATACATTTTTTTTCATTAAAAACTATTGTACTATTGCAAAGTTCATGCTATTTCTTTATTTTTAAATTTCTTGACATAACCTTTGCACGTGTATGTACAATTTTAAAAATCATTTATATTATTATATATAATATGCTTGAGTTATTTTTATTATATAAAAACATGCATAATTAATTTAGGTATAAAGTATGAAAATTTATATATTATTTTTATGTAAGATAAAAGATGAAATAACTGAAATATAAATAAGTAATACATAAATAATTAAATCTTCATTACTAATATTTACATAAAATTACAGCTAAAAGGAATTAAAAATTACAGCTAAAAGGAATTAAAAATGAAAATTAAAGAGAAGGTGTGGGTCCCATGATTGTGTTTTTGGGTCATTTCTATGTTTTCGAATTCCTATATGGATAATATGGGTATCAATTTGCTTGTTTTGGCATTCTCATCATGTTTTGGTAGTGTGGCATCATTTGAAGGCGCTACTAAAGGGAAAATTTCTGGAATAGAGGTACGGGTGAGATTTCGGCCTCGACATTTCGGCATCGTTTGAAGGCGCATCCAAAAGGAACTATGAAATATTCACTTTTATTACGCTTATATGATTAAATTATACAATATTCATTTTTGTTTTATTACAATACATTATTAATGATTTATTGTATGTCGCAGAATATTCTTGAAACACATGACACTATATAATATATTACTTGAGTACACTATTCATATATTAATTGGCTTAGTATATAATCTAATGATTAGAAAGTTGTCACATTCTTATGGAGAAACACATATTATACTTTATTAGAACAAAAATTAGAAATTATGACAAAAATAAGTCTATATCTTTGCCAACTCTATTGTGTCCTTTCCATCATGACCTTTGTTGAAGAAGATGTTGGTGTAAAAGAATTTGCTTGTAAATTGGTTTCTCTCCATTCTGTAGCACTTCTTTTAAAGGACCAATAACACTTGTTGCCTTTGGATGCAAGAAAATTGGTACAGAAACCCTATTGTTGCTCCCATTAGCAATCACACAATGTTCAATACTCTTGTACTTGTCATTACTCATTATTTGAAGTGCATCACCAATATTGATTACTAGAGCCCCGTTAACCGGAGGGATATGAATCCAAACATTAGTCTCATGTTTTTTCACATACAGCCCACCGATATCGTCTTGAAGAAGAACAGTGATTGTTGAGATATCAGAATGACGTCCTACTCCAACTGAAAGCTCCGGATTGGGACATTTTGGATAGTAATTAAAGTTTATTCTCTTTAAACCCATTAAAAGCTCCTCTTTTTCTTCATCAATCTCTCTTACATTCAATCCTCCCATTAGCAACTTCAAAATCTTCCTTATAACAGTATCACAACTCTTCAAGTATTCAAGCGCTTCTTCCCTTAAAAAAAAACATTTCATAGTAATAATTGAATATGTTTATAAAATATGTACTACATAAAATAAAATTTTTCTAAAATTTCTAGAGAATTACTATATAGGCGTATATGAGTTTAGCCCGGATGAAGTGAGACATCCCATTGACAGCTCTATTAGTAAGTACTCTGAGGGTATTTCATAGTAATTTCTTTTTATGATGTGACTACATATTTTTACTCATTTCTTTAAAAAAAGAAAAATGCAAAGGAAAACAAACCTGCAAGAAGTAGGCCAAAATGAAGTAGCTTCATCATCAGAAATATGGACAAGAGAAAGATAATCTCTCCATCCCAATGTCTTCTCAGCTTCAGGAGTAAAGCTTGTTCCATACCTCACATTACTCGAAGCTGAATTCTCTTTTGTATATTTTTTCTTTTCCTTAGTTGGTAAATTGAAGAAACGATGGCTCGTCTCTTTTATATTGTCAAGAACTTCAATAGAAACTCCATGATTGATAACTTGAAAGAAGCCCCAATTTTGTGCTGCTTCGCAAATTTGATCAGCCACCTTTGGATCATCCCAATTGGATGCATCAATTATTGGGATTGAATCATCGGTTATTACAATGCTTGTAGTGATTCGTTCTTCGAGTGGTTGAATATATTGCTTGGGAAGTGCTTGAATTCCTATATCACAAAGGCCCTTAACTCCATGCCCTTCATTCACAACAAAATCAAACACTTTCTCTGAGTTTGAAAGAATTTTGGGCAAAGGTGCAATCATTATTAAGATTTATATAAATTAATTAATTAAGAAAAAGAAAAGGAGATGAATGAAAATTTGCAATTGAATTACTCAATTTATAGTGGCTTTAAGTCAACATTAAACAATAAAATATCATTGCAAATTGGTCTATTTAAGAAAATTGTAGTCTTTGAATGACTCATGGAATAACATACTTAATTCCGTTTCATTTATTTTTCTAAACACGCTGCAAGATTTTTTTTTAAAAAAAGTCACATTCATACACAATTTCTGACTTTTCTTTAATGAGTTGTCGTTTTTTGATGATTTAGACACCATCTAGTTTCATCAAATTTTATCCATATAGGTCTACTATACTAGCTAGTAGAGTAGTGGTATATGGTTCATGCTAAGCACGAGCTAATATTTATATTATGGGAAAAAAGATAAATATACTCCTGAACTATCGTAAATGGTATGCAAATGTCCTCCGTCATACTTTTGGGACATTGATGCTCCTGCCATCAAAAAACTAGACCATATATACCCTTTTTACTAGACCATATATACCCTTTGGCCAGTAAGCCAAGCTGATATAATTTTCTCAATTTTATTTTATTTGTCTAATTTTAATTATTGTAAGTATATCATATATAACTCATTCTTAAAAATTAGAATAATCAAATTTTGATGGCCCATAAAAATATTTCATTATGTTTACTAAATTTTCAATAACATTGTGGAAATTTGTATAGTACACTGATTTTTTCTTACTTTTTTGGATAAAATTTATTTTATTCATATAATTAATTAGTGCTAACATAAAGATAAATTACTTTAAAATTGAAGTAGGGCCCATAAAGTTGAAGATAAAGTTAAGAGACAACATGCCAGCAGCCTTTATATTAAAACTGAAGTAGGGCCCATACTTTGAAGATAAAGTTAAAGTGCATAGAGAATGAAATAAGGGTCTGGCTGTTTTGTCTGACTTGAAAAAGGTACCTGATCAATAGCACAAAGTACAATAGATTTGTAGCAAAATAATTATGGAATATGGAATACCGAGAATGGCCCTATGCCAAGCAGGCATGTTGACGGAGAGGAGCTTGCTTGGTGCAAACTCCCTCTTATATAATAAGAGAATGTTAAAGGAAAAAAATATCTTGTTATGATTTCTGGTTTATAGTCATAGAAATAAAAAAAAAGAAGGAAATAAAAATAAAAACAAAAGAAAGAAATTGAAAAAGTAACCCTTATAATTATGTACCAGGTAATCTATATATATATATAAAGCTGAAACTAGAATCGCTGATGTGGTACCCTCTAATGGCCAGCATTTGAAATTGTCTGTTTTCTCCTTTTTATTGGAATTATTTCTGATTTTTTTCCCAAATAAAATGCATAAATGAGTTAAAAGATCACACTAAATAGGAGTAATTAAGTCGTCATCTACCGCCCAAAACGTACGTTACAAACCCAGCGCACTAACATCACCTTAAATACCCAATTGAATAGGAAGCTTGCGTTTTTCTCTTTCGATTATCTTATTTCATAGAAGTTTATCGCTGAGTTCCTGACCTTCTTTCTCCCAAGTTCATAAGGTAGTTTTCCATTTTATTTCACCTTCTATCATCATTACCCTATTCCTTTATCTTCCTGATTTGTAACTGTTCTGTCTTAAATTTGTATTACTCTCTGAATCATTACACAATTAAATTCTTGCAGTATAAATAGTTTGATTGTCACTCCTTTCCATATCCAAATTTGCATTCTCTGTATAACGTTTAATTGAGTTCTTACAATGGCTTATTCTTGCCTTTCAGAGTTGGTTTGTAGCCGAGATGATTTCATGATAAGGGTTAGACTCTGGGATGCCACGAAAAATGGGGAGCTGATCAGTATGGATATGATATTTGTTGATGAAAAGGTAATGTATCTTATTACGGACAACTTTCAGTTGTAGAAGCTGGTAGTTTATCTTTAAATTGGAATGGAATTGTTAAATACAGGAGAATTTTTATAGCTGCACATTGTTTATCAGTATTGGGATGACGAGATTGAGGTGTTTACAGGATTTGTTTGGTCAAGTTATTCCTTCTCTTTGTTTTAGAAGTTAGGTTTAGCTTTGGTTGGATGAGGTTTTGAAGATGCAGGAGAGTTTTTTTGTCGGTATTGGAATGATAACTGATCGTTTCTAATTGACGCTGAATAATTTGACATTGAGGTGTGTATAAGCTTTTGATGCGTATCTCAGTGTTGGATTTGTATCCATATGGATACTTGGGCTGAATTCAGCTCTTCCTTCTTAATTCGTTTAGGACAATAGTCAAAACCAAAATCCTTATTGATAATGCTGTTGTTTAGAGTCAATTAAATTATATTCAACAACCATGTAAACAAAAAACCTCAACCATGCACTATAAATATAAACATGCAGGGGAAAATAGGGAAGACATCACCACATATGAAAACGAATTAATTAATGGTTTCTCCAAGCACATCATCAAGCAGTATAACTGAGATAATAGCAACATTTCCTATAATGTCCATAAAAACTACACACAAAGATGCATTGTTGTCGCTTGTAATCGCCTCTAAATATTGCATTGCACAAAAACAAGATAACAATTGTGTGGCTCACTTGACATGTATAATATAATATGCCTAGGGATATTTCTTTAGGTGAATCAAGGAGGGTGCTTACCATATGTGGACATGGATTTCATACTCATTGCATTGATTATTGGCTAAGCATAAATTCAATTTGCCCTCTCTGCAGAATTTATGTGCCTGCTATCATTTCTATGAGATGTACCAAAAATTGCTTCGTTTCGTTGTTGATATCTGCTGTGGATAACATTTGGAATTGATTTCTTGATCCGCTTAGCTCTGAGGTCATTACTTCCCTTACAAATATGGAATGTCTGAGCTAAACAAATAATTAGCAACACTTTCTTTGGACTGTACGAATTAACAAGGGTGATAAAATTGCACGAGAGGCATTGCTTTGGACTATATGGTTCATCAAACATGGTTCGAGCTATATTCCAATATCTTCGACACACATCTTTAAGTTCCTAAAAGATTTACAGCTTTAATCACACTCAATGAGATATACGGAAAGAGTATATGTTTATGGATCTTCCCTTGGTGGCAGCCCTTACATCTTTCACAATGTGGATTATGTGTTTCTTCATTAAAATATGCATAGTATACTTTCATGTTTGTAGGTGTTTTTCTTTTTCTTTTTCCTTATTTTTATTAGATCATATCCTGGAAAGGTCCTTTGAAATTTTCTTTTAATGAAGGACAAAAGAACAAAAAATTAGAGGTGAACCTTCTTATATTACTTTTCAAAACATTACAAGGACCTTTTACTTTATATCGGTCAAAAATATATACCATTGGTTTATATACTTTGTGTTGATTATCATTAGGTTTAGGATGTGTTTAAATTTATCATTACAATATATAATTCAAGTGGATATTTACTCATGGATGACTTAGTTTCTTAAAATTGTCTTCCATAAGTTGGCTTTAAGTCTAAAACTTAACACATAGAGGTATTTGATGTCACATTCAATTTTGAATTTGTGTTGTTGAAGAGGAGATGCTTTTGGTTTTTAATCACCTATCAAATGGTACTTTGCATACGAGATAATTTCCAATCAAAATGACTTAGTTACTTGTAATTGTCTTCCGCCAGTTGCCTTTGAGGAATAGTTTCAAGTGAATGTTGACTCATGGATGACTTAGTTTCTTATTATTGTCTTGCATAAATTGTGTATTAGAATCAAGCAAATCGGTTAAAGTGATATATGAAAATATTATGCAAGAGCGACTTGCATATTTCAGAAAGGAACAAGAGCAGTTGAAAATTATATATACAGAGGAGCTTCACAAGATCAAACCAACAAAGAATGACATGACGTTTTTCATGTATTGGCTTCTATGTAATAGGGAGATGAAATAATTTATGATTAGAGAATATGTTCTCTAAACATCAATCTAATAAATAATGATAGGTCGTTGTTGATGTATTTCTTTATATATTTTAGCAATGAAAATAAAGTATTTATTTAATAGAGTATATATTGAGACTTATTCATTGACAATGTATTATTCTCATTAAATAGATACTAAATTTGATAAGTTTCATCATGTATCATCATTTCAAATAAAAAGATAACGATATGCTCAAATTATATAATCATATAATTAATCCAAAAAAAAAAACATCATAGCACATATCTATTAATCCTCGCGTGAAGCGCGAACGTATTCCCTAGTTATCAATCATTCTCATCCTTCTAGAAACTGAAAAGTGTAATTACTCTCCCTTTACATTCAATTATAGATTGAATGACCTGTAAGACCTTTATATTTGACTCGGATTGTCACTGGACCATTCTACTCACGACTTTACTTATTGAACATTTAAATTCGATCAAAGAAAAATTTAAATCGCTTTAATCATTGACCAAACACATATGACATTAAGATGTTGAGCTGGACAAAGTCCATAAGAATCTCACATATTAAGAGCGTGGACTAATAATTTTTATTTTATATACAACTAAAATCAAAGAAGCTTAAAAAAATGAGAAGAGAAAGTAAAAAGTTAAATGGAAAAGCATAAACACCCTTTCGTCTTTCTATCTTCTTTTTTTACCCCTTCCCCTGGAGTTTTAATTCATCTTTGCTTCCTTTGTGACTCGAGCTCACAATCTTAAAGTTAAAAATCATGAGGGGTGCTTACAATCCGAGCAACTCTTTCTTGTCACCCCTTCGTCTTTCCATTTCCTGGAGGGAGAAAAGGGCACTTATTGCTTCTACCTCCGCCATGACCACCACCATATCTACCGGCAAGTTCTTCTCAAATTCTCCTATTTTCCATCTATTCTCAGTAAAAATATCATAATGACATTATAGATGTAGACACGTAACTTTTGACTGAACTTAAGTGTTACACCCTTTTTAGAGCTTAAATATTTTACAAAAATATAAATTAAATATTTTGACTTTTACCTTATTTTACTAACTTTATTTTAAAAGATTTGAAAACAACAAAAATAGAATCGCGATTTTAAATAAAATTTTATTTTTACAGTGGTTTAAAAAGAAATGAAAATTTACAAAAAATTATGTGTTCTTTTAATTTAGATTAATAAATAAACTAGTATTATCTCTTTCAAATTGGTTATTTTACTTTTTAGTTCAAACTAATTAATTTGAATTTTATATATATTTAATTTATAAAATAAAATAAAAAATAACCTAAACTACCCATATCCCACCCCTTAAACCTCTCTTCCGCTCTCCACTCCTCCATATCCCACACCTCTCGACACTACCCCATTTCATCCCATTTCCCCCTAATCTGCACCTACAACTATAGACACTACA
This sequence comes from Solanum acaule, assembly GCA_036250505.1. Lineage (NCBI taxonomy): Eukaryota > Viridiplantae > Streptophyta > Magnoliopsida > Solanales > Solanaceae > Solanum > Solanum acaule. Next base: position 4,233 of record JAJOOR010018362.1, on the reverse strand, counting down.
CACAAACATCAACACTACATATATATACCTACACACAGACCCAAGAAAAGGATACACAAAACGTACAGAGGAGAAAAAAATCAGAAAAATACATAACACAAACGCACAACAACGAAAAAGGACAGTCCCATTTTATCTTTTTTTTCTTTCAAAAATTCACCATCACATTCACATCTTTTCTTCTTTTCTCATATTATCATATCAACACAAATACATACAACATACAAAAGATTTGTGGGCGTTCTAATCGAGGTTCGATCCAGACTTTGCGGTATTCAACTTTACGTTACTCTTAATTTATTTATGAAATTTGATGTAACTATTTGATATGTTTTCATATAGTTTTGTTTCCTTCATAATATGATTGAAATGAGTATTGACATCTTTAATTTATTTTGAGAGTTAAAATAAATTGTTCGCAATCCTGAGTTATATATTTAAGTTATTACTTAGTTGAAATCTTTAAAGATGAATACAATCTCATTATTATGTAAGAGTTTATTTTGTTGTTATTCAATTATGTTGTGCCTAAGCTATTATTTTTATGACATTGTGGTAATTTAATGTTGATGTGAATTGTCTATTACTATTCACATAGTTTTAAATAAATGTGTCATTACCCAATAAACAAACAAATATGTTAAGTTGTTAAACTGAAATTTACTCTATTTCAGATTTGTTGAATTCTTTGTTATGAGGATTATTTAATTAAAAGTATCATCGATTAATAAAATAATGAAATAAAAGATTAGTTGTCTAGAATTCACAAAAATTAAGAGTAAGCATCTTTAATACTAGATGAACTTTAGGCATGTTAAAAATATTTGTTTCAATTAAGAATGTGGTTACACATCTTTTGTTAGACATTAAAAAATAAACTCAAGGATACGGTGACGTACCTTGTCCAATAATATAACTAACTTCATTAATTTAAAGTAGAGACTTAGAGACAACATTATTAAGTGTGATGGGAAGAAGACAGTTATGCCTCTAAATGTCAAGACCAAGAATGCGGTTACGCATCTAGGTTGAGACCAAGTAAAAGTTTAACAAATAAAAATACGAGCAAATCACGGCCTATAAAAATATATCCAAAAGATAGTTAAAATAAGTATAAGTCAATAAAAGCGACCGTGCTAGAACCACGGGACTCGAGGGATGCCTAATACCTTTCCCTCGGTCAACAGAATTCCTTACCCAAATTTCTGGTTCGCAGACCAAAACTAAAGAGTCATTTCTTATTGATTAGGGATACAAAAAGGTGACTTGGAACACCATAACTCAATTCCAAGTGGCGACTCTGAAAATTAAAAATAATACCTAAATCAATACCGTCACTTAAATTGGAAAAACACTTCCGCCGTTGTGCGCGAAAAAGGGATGTGACATATCTGACGACTCTGCTGGGGCACTATAAGACGATGTGAGTGAGAGACATACAAAATGAGAGAGGTTATCGGTGAAAAACCTTTCGAGGCACCACAAGTCGAATGTGAGGTATGAATCTAGTGCAAAAGTTGAATTATAAAAGTCTGACTTCAGAAGGTTGAAAGTTTGACAAAGATAAAGTTTAGATTGATTGGACAAATCAAGCAATTTAATCTCACATGCATGTCATGATCATTAGAATTGACCATCACTCTCAAAGGAGTTTTTTTTTTTTCATTTTTTTTTTCTCTTAAAGATCAATTTTTATTTTTTGTACTTTCCTTCTTCTTATTTTGTATCGCTCAATTCGGTTTCATTTTTTCCCTTGAATTAGTCTTCATTAAAGCAAGCAGAAAATGATTTCAAAATTGCTACCATATTTTCAATTGTACAAAGCAAAGTTTGGTTAACACCTCAAATGTGACATGATTTAAGAAATATTGATATGCATAGTAACTTGCTAATAATTGACAAATTTTGAGAATTTATATGAATACAAGATTCAATGATTGTTGGAGGGTGAAAACAAAATAACAAGTATGAAGTTGGAAGTTTTGAACAACTAGAGATATTTTCAAGATTATCAAGGTTAGCTGACTAGCAAACGAAAGCAGTTTATCTCAAAGCTAAAATTAGCTTCAAATATGGCAACAATAGGAGAAGCTATCCTCAAAGTCAAATGCCACAAATCGACTTCCATTAAAAAAATATATATATAAAAAATAAATGAAAGACTCAAATTTGTGAACATTATTGCAAAAATAAAATAAAAAATTACATGCATTTTTCTCCTAGGAAAAACATTTCCTAGATTGAGACATTTATTTCTCATTTTCTCCTAGGATAAACACTTCCTTGTCCTAGACCGTTATTAGTATTATTATTTTATTTTTTTATTTATTTTCTGTATCCTAGAATAAACACTTTCTAGTTTGAGGCAGTTATTTTTCATTTTTTCTTTTAGGATAAACATTTTCAAATCTAAAAAATTTTAAAAAAATGTTATGGTAATTGTATTTGATGATTTAGTTTAGCAGAACCCTCCTAAACAATGGGAATTAGCGTAGCAGGACCCTCCTAAACAATGAGAATTAAATTAGCAAGACCCTCCTGGATAATGGGACTAGCAGGACTCTCATAAACAATGAAAATTAGAGTAGCAAGACCCTTCTAAACAATGGGAATTAGGCTAGCAGGACACTCCTAAACAATGGAAATTAGAGTAGCAGGACCTCATAAACAATGAGAATTAGATTAGCAGGACCCTCATAAACAATGAGAATTAGTGTAGCAGGACCCTCATAACAATGGGAATTAGAATAGCAGGACCCTCCTAAACAATGGGAATTAGCGTAGCAGGACCCTCCTAAACAATGAGAATTAGCGTAGCAGGACCCTCCTAAACAATGAGAATTAGCGTAGCAGGACCCCTCTAAACAATGAGAATTAGAGTACCAGGACCCTCATACATAATGGGATTTAGGTTAGCAAAACCCTCATAAACAATGGGAATTAGCATAGCAGGACCCTCCTAAACAATGAGAATTAGCGTAGCAGGACACTCCTAAACAATGGGAATTAGCGTAGCAAACCCTCCTAATCAATGAGAATTAGAGTAGCAGGACCCTCCTAAACAATAGGAATTAGCGTAGCAGGACCCTCCTAAATAATGGGATTAGTGTAGTATGACCCTCCTAAACAATGAGATTTAGATTAGCAGGACCCTCCTGGACAATGGAATTAGTAGGACCATCCTACATAATAGGATTTGGTTACTTTCTCCTAGGATAAATACTTTCTAGTCTGAATTTATTTTTTTAAAAAAAAAATTATCTGTTAATAACTCACAAAAATTTTTCCAGTGAAAACTGGGCAAAATTTTTTGTGTCTTTCTTTTGTTTGTGATGATTTTAAGGTTTCTTCGATCGAAACATGGATTTGAAATTCAGGAACAAAGTTTCAACTCTTTTCAGAATGATCAATCCCATGATAGCCAGAATCAGCTTCTTCAATGCATATAGCAGCCTGACTTCCTGACAGCTATTTCTATTCAGCTTCTGATCAAGAAAACATACAGTCATCCAAGAACATTTTCAAATTGTCATTTTGAAGAGTGCCAAAAACTCACTCTAAGTGGAAAGTTAAGCATCGAATTCAATTCAAGATCAACATACTCACCCAAAAATATCAAGGTAATATCTGAAAGTCAGGACTCAAGTGAAGACTCAAGAGAAGCTGCATAGATAGGAGCTTGTACTTTTATTTTCCTTTTGACAATTAGCTTTCTTTTTTTATGTAAGGATAAGAGCCGTGACCCGGAGCCTCGATGGAACCTCACTTAACTTCTAACTCATCACTTCATCTCCTTGAACTACACGTGACCTGATTTCCTTATAACCCGGGATACGTAGGCTGTCCAAAACAAGGACTTAGTTGCAAATTTTTTCTTCAAATACAAGTCCGGTCAAAATTTGTCACGTTATCTACTTCTTTGTCTGAAAACTCTTCGTGTTTCTAGTCAAAGAGGGGCAAACTGTAGACACGTAATTTTTGACCAAATTTAAGGTATTACACCATTTTTAGTACATAAATATTGCTTTTATATATAAATTAAATATTTTATTTTTCATCGTATTTTAGTAAGTTTATTTTAAAAGATTGAAAAACTACAAAAAATATATATTTTCTTTTAATTTAAATTTTAATAAATAAGCTAGTATTTCTTAATTATATTTTTAGACTAGCTATTTGACTTTTCTCATATTTTATTAATTCAAAATAATTAATTAATATTTTTATTATTAT
>JAJOOR010018361.1:0-26060 GCA_036250505.1 Solanum acaule | reverse complement strand
CTCTCTATATATATATATATATATATATATATATATATATATATTAAGGCCTAAATTTATTTACTTTTTTTATTGTTTTTTTTTGTTTTTTAAATTTTATAATTTTATAATTTTAAAAACTGAAAATTTTACTTTCAAATTTTAGTGAATATCAAAGTGACTACATTTAATTCCATTCATCATCAATCATATTATTTTTTCTTACTTCATTTTGATTATTACTTTCATTTATATCATTTCCTTAATGCACCTTTTTTTATAAATTTTTTTACCTTTTTTAATTTATTTTTTACAAGAAATTAGTTATTATAACATGGTAAGAATCACATATATATATATTTATGAAATTTAGCTTTTTTAATTTAGATCACTTCTTCGGCTAAAGATTCATATATATGCGTAATAATAAAATTAAAATTAGAAAAAGATGACAACCTTCTTATTTCAGATATTTGTTTATTTTAATCAATTTTTTTTGACATTTTCTCTTATATTTTCCTTAAATAATTGTTAAAAATTATGTGGAAGTTTATTTATTATTTTTCTATTTTTTTTTATACTTTTCCAAATTTTGAAAAGACTGAAAATTCTACCTCAAAACCTTATTGAATTATCAAATACGCCCATATTTAAATCATTTCATCATTGATGCTATTAATTTTTTAAATTTCTTTCCTTAAATTCATCAATAATGTTATGTGTATCATTTCCTTAAATAATTTCTTTTCCTTTTTTTTCTTTTTACTTTTTTATTTCTTTATTTATTTCAAAAATTAATTGTCATAAATTGGATAAAAAATGTATTTTTTTAATGTATAAATAGAATTTGATTTGTCATTTTATTTTGAATTCTTAGATTATTTCTTCTACTAAAGATCGATATCTATATGTTATAAGTATATCAATGTTGTTCTTAAATGTCTATTGAAATATAAAAATAAAACTAAAAGTATAATAATGCTACGAATGACCCAGTATCGACTAAGAACAACATTGATACTGGGTCATTCATAGATTATTTCTTATTATTTAATCTGAGCAAATTAATATCAATGTTGCTTTTAGTCGATATTGGGTCATTCATAGTATTATTATACTTTTAGTTTTTTTTTTTTTCAATAAAAGTTGATGACCTACAAAATTCAAGCTTTATTCAGATTGTATTATAGATTTAAAAGTAATCACTTTTAGATTGTTAAATTATTTCTGATTCATTAATTTTCTATTTTGCTAACATAATATATTAAAATATTAATTTTGTTCTTATTATTGATTAACTATTATAACTTATGAATCTAAGGGTTTCGGCAAAAATAAATAAATCATATGAACTTGAAATATTGCAACTTATATTTCATGAATATGTAATTTATAAAAAGTTTATTTTAAATTATTGTTATACCGCGCGAAGTGCGGACAAGTTTCCTAGTTCCTAATATATGACTACAATTATCTCAAATTTCCTTTAGTGTTATAAGAAAATTATTTTAAAAAAAGAGAGTCTCTCTACTATTTGATAATGATATAACTTTTGTTCAATTATATCTAAAATTCACCAATCACTTATTTAATATAGGCATAATAGATAAATGTGTCATTTAAATTGACCTCATTTCACATTTAAGATCTCTAACTTTGGGTTTGAACAAGTAGACGCTTAAACTTGTGTGTCTATTTATTCAACTTTATACAATTATAAGTATCTACTTGTTCACACCGAAAATTGAAATGCATATATGTGAATTCATGCTAAGTTATGTGGCTCAATAATACATATATCATGAGGAGTGCTTACCTTCCAATCAACTCTCTCTTGTCTCTCATTTTTATTTTATTTTTAAGTTCATTCACTTCTTTCAAATTAACTTATGTAGATATAATATATTATATGATTATTTATACACATACACAAATGCATGAAATTTACCACCAACAATTCGTTCAAATGTAGATTATATTTTAATTGAATTGCATATTTTTAAAATATATTTAAATATATTCAGTAAGATTCAGTTATTTTATTATTTATTTTTATAAATTTTAAAAATTATTTAGTACAATTATAATTTATATAGAATTAAACTTTTGATTTTTTTTTTTTTTTGAATAATCGGTTCAATTCGATCAGTAAATCAATTGTTTTGAAAACAACATCGATACCCATAACTATAGTACTTCATCATAATATATTTAAAATCCTAGTTGATTAGTTTCTTTCATTTGTGCTTTTATTTTGTAGTTTATTTTGATTTTCACACTGATGGAAAAAGTTAATAGAAATTCATGAAATATTTCGCACCTTTGCAAAGTCTGAGTTTGTAAGTTGATGTTATCTCTGTATAGTTTCTCTACGTATGTATGTGAAATTTCTATTAAATATGTACATATTTTTAGACAGAAACAAATAGATCGACTTAGTCTATGCAGTTTACCAACACAAATAGATAGACATGCACAAAAATTAGCACCAAGACTTGAGAAATTATTTTTTCTATCATCTTTATTGATGAAAGTGTATCAAATAAAAAATAAAAGTGTTAAACCAAAAAATATTTGCGATCTAGTGGTAGAACCGTACTCCACTCACAGTACTTATAACCTGAATTGTATTTTTCAAGTGATGCATTTTATAATTGCGTAATTTAAGAACATTGATGAATTGAACTTTTTTATTTTTACAAAATCGACCGAATTCGTTGGTTTTAATATTTTTCCTCACCAATTAACGAATGGACTCTGTCTATTTCTTATGAAGCACTTGTATTATTCTTTTTGAAGGTTGTCACTTGTAATTATGAACAGTTGTAGCCAAAAAAAATTGTATTTAGCTATGAATTTTTTTCGTAGCAAATAGTTGAATTATTCACTACAAATTTTAAGTCGTCGCTATTTAACACCTTACATATTTTGTGACAATTTTTTTGTTGTCACTAAATCATAGATTGATTAGAGACAATAAATTTTTTGTCGCCAATTATTTATATTATTAGTGACGAAAATAAATGTCATAATTAGATCTAAATTTTATAGCTAAAACATATAATATTTAACTACGAACTCTAATTTGTCGATATTGTAACAATATATTTTTTTAGATGAAATTTTTTTATGTCCAAAAATTAATAAATTTTAAGACAAAATAATTTGTCATGAATTAGATATATTATTAGTGACGAAATAATGTGTCACCAATAACTTTAAATTCGTGACTAACACTACTTAACAAATGGTGCCAATTAATTTTTTGGTGGAAAACTTTGGTGGACAAAACTTTGCTACAAATTTGTATGTTTCGTCACTAAAAGTATGTGTCTCATAAATTTAAGCACGAAAAGTAAATTTTGTCACTAAAAGTGAACCATTAGTGATGAATTTGATGTCGTAGCTAATAATTTTGTAACTATATATCATAATTGTTGTAGTGTCCTCAAGCGTTTGAATTATGCGCTCAGCTTGGCCATCTGTCTGAGGGTGGAAAGCTATACTAAGATTGACCTGCATTCCCAGTCCTTTCTGAAAAGACTTTCAAAAGTTAGCGGTAAATTGTGCACCTTTATCAGAGAGATAATATATACTGGGACACCATGCAACCTACCAATCTCTCTGATATAAAGCCCTGAATAGTCTTCAGCTGTGAAAGTAATCTTGACCAGCAAGAAGTGGGCTGATTTTTTTAGCCTATCAACAATTACCCAAATAGAGTCAAACTTGTGCTGCGATCGAGGTAATCTAGTAATAAAATCCATATTAATTGCCTCCCACTTCCACAAAGGAATGACTATTTCCTGGACTAGTCCAACAGACTTTTGGTGCTCAACTTTCACTTGTTGGCAATTAGGGCAGTGTGCCACAAACTTAACAATGTCCTTCTTTATCCCGGGTCACCAATGGATCTTTTTAATATCTTAGTACATCTTCATCAAACCTAGGTGAATAGAATAACGTAATTGATGTGCCTCTACCATAATTTGTTGTCGAGGCCTACAACATTTGGAACACACAATCGACCTCTATATATGAGGATTCCATCTCCTGCTATTTCAAAGGCTAAGGACTCCTTATCATGAGCCTTGCCTCTGAGCTTCTCTATGTAGGGATCCTCGTGCTATCATGCCTTCATTTCAAGGATTAAGAATGATACAACTGTGCTCTAAACTCTAACGTTACAAGCACTTGCCTCTAATAATCTGACTCCCAAGCTGGCTAAGTGATGACGTTCTTGAGCTAATTCACACCTCTTTAACATCAAAATGGGATAAAATACCCATTAACTAAAGGCACCGGCTACCATATTTGCCTTCCCTGGATGATATAAAATATCTATGTCGTAGTCTTTCAGTAACTCAAGCCATCGACACTGTCGCAGATTCAATTCCTTCTATCTAAAGATATATTGATGGCTCATATGATGTGTTAAGATATCAACATGAACGCCATATGGGTAGTGTCTCCAAATCTTCATTGCATGCACAACTGCAGCCTACTCTAAATCATGGGTTGGGTAGTTCTTCTCACGCTTCCTCAACTGCCTTGAAGCATATGTGATCACCTTACCATGTTGCATCAGAACACATCCTATCCCAACACCTTAAGTGTCATAGTACACTGCATATCCCTCTACCCCTCTTACAAGGATATGACTGGTGCTGATTTCAAGTTGTCCTTCAGCTCCTGGAAACTATTGTCACGACCCAGACCATCGTGATTGACACCCACACTAACTCTCCGGTGGGAGAACCACTACTACAACTCAAACCAAGCAACTAACCAAAACTAAGGAATTTAAGTTACGGAAACAAGTTAAATACTAAGGAAATAAATAGAGTTCCCATAAAGTCTAACAATAATACACTAACAATGCAGAAGTAATGCCTAGAACCTGAAAGTCAATGTACCAAAACATCTAAAGTTCAACAAGTCTAAACAAGAAGAGATGCAACCCCAATCTAATGAACTAATCAACTAACTAGAACATAGTCTAAGTTCGGAAATGGTGGACATAGACGAAAGAGAACCCATGGTAGTTCGGAAGAATTGGCTAACCCTTGAATTCGAACGATCACTGATCTCCTAAGCGAGGTCTGTTAGTAGCCGCTTGAAGATTCCCTGTACTCAACAAAAATAAGAGCAAGTGCAGTATCAATACACAACCACAGTGTACTGGTAGGATCACGCGGCTATCCCACTAAGTGTAACATACATTAGTCAATACAACAATATAATCACATGCACATATCGAACATATACAATATCATCAATATATACAAACAATGAGCAACTTCACATTTCATCAAGATACACAATTATGACAAGTCATTGGTCCTCTCATGGAACCCAAACCCAAACTGTTAGCATACCAGAACGTGGTACCCGATCCAATGATTATGCCGGAACGTGGAAACCGATCCCATAATTATGCCGGAACGTGGCAACCGATCCAAGTTAGTTATGCCGGAACGTGGCAACCGATCCATTCAACACACCACAATCACAATCACAAGTATATCCTCAAGATCATACAATTAAGTCATGATTTCATGGTAACCATCATTCATCTATCTCATTTACTACAAGTGTGATCAATAATGCAACATTCTACACATACATATATCATAATGAAGCAAGAACAAACATACATCACACAATCATAGAATCACAACCATCACCTACATCAAAATAAGCTTGAAACCCTAAGAAACTTAATCCTTCCCTTTCCGGATTCGTTCCGCTTGTTCTTGGTCTACAAACAATAAATATAATACGGGAATCAATAAACAATCACTAATTACCCAAATTACTAACAATTCTATGAACCATAGATCAAACTCATGATCCCAATTATCCAAAATAGGGTTGTTTCCATCATAGAATCTATAACAAAACCCTCCCCCATCAATGTTCATCCATTCTATTACGTTCTACGAATTGAAAAATGGATTCGGGGAGTGAAAAGCTTACCTTTAGCCTCAAGAATGGTGTAAAACGAGTAGGAGTCGCCTGGGGTTCGTTCTTTAGTTCTAAAAATCAAAAAGTGCATAATGAGGTTGTTTAGGGGTTTATTTACGACCTTAAGTGGAGTCGAACCTGCCACAGTGGCCCTCACTCCACTGCAGCGGCCCCACCAGATCGACACCAATCCAGCTAAAACGGCTTGCACGGAACCAGTGAGCTACTTAAAGAATCCCAAGACCCCCATTTCACAACACACCTCTAACCAACGATGATCAGAAAATACCCTTTACGCTACGATCGATTCCGAGAGTTCTACTTGCCCGAATTCAATTCCGTAAAGTCGTACGGATTCCTTAACGAGTTATCTAACCACTCATGTAACCAGAATTATAAATAAATCACCCGATTTTTACCAGATTTTCCTACACCTTAAAGACTCCGATTTTGTCCAAATCTGGACAAGGTTGGGAAAATCCAAATTCCCTAATTTTTCCCCGTTGGCATTTCTATAACGACGAAAACAGGTCGTTACAATAGATACCAATTTACCTATCATTCGTCCCCAAGTGAAAAAACTTAGGAAAATAGGCTAAGGAAAGAATGAAGTAGTACCTGAATCGACGAACAATTGGGGATACTTGTCTTGCATGTTTCTCTCGGTTTCCCAAGTAGCTTCCTCAACTGGACGATGCTTCCATTGAGCTTTCATGGACTTAATCTCTTGGTCCTCAACTTACGCACATCACGATCAAGAATTGCAATCGGTTCCTTCTCATATTGGAGGACCTTGTCTAACACAATTGATGTCCCACTTTAAGATATAGTCCCCGTCACCATGATACCTCTTCAACATGGACACATGAAATACCGGATGAACACCCGATAGATTAGGAGGTAAAGCCAATATATATGCTATTGGTCCTACACATTCAAGAACCTCAAAGGGACTAATGTATCGCGGACGTAGTTTGCCCTTCTTGCCAAATCTCATCACCCCTTTCATAGGTGATACCTTAAGAAGAACATTTTCGCCGGTTTGAAACGCCATGTCTCTTACCTTATGATCCGCATACTTCTTCTGTCTACTCTGGGCTACTAAAAGTTTAACTTGAATACTTCACGCCTTCTCTTGAGCATATTTTACTAAATCAACCCCCAATGGCTTCATATCTCTAACCTCAAACCATCCTATGGGTGATCTACATCCCCTCCCATATAATGCCTCAAATGGTGCCATATCAATACTGGAGTGATAACTATTATTATAAGAAAATTCACACAAAGGTAAGAACTTATCCCAATGCCCTCCAAAATCAATCACACATGCCCTCAACATGTCTTTCAATACTTGAATAGTCCTCTCTGACTGTCCATCCGTCTGTGGATGAAAGGCTGTACTAAAAGTGAGTTGTGTGCCCAGTTCATCATGCAATTTCCTCCAAAACTTGGATGTGAATTGGGTACCACGGTCTGAGATTATAGAAAGGGGCACCCATGCAACCTCACTATCTCTTTCACAGAAACTTTAGCGAACTGTTTAGTATTATAATCTATTCTTACCGGAATAAAATAGGCTGACTTGGTCAATCTATCAACCACTACCCAAATATAATCAAACTTCCCAAAGTCTTGGGAAGACCAACCACAAAATCCATGACTATTCTTTCCCACTTCCATTTCGGAATTGGCATTTTTTGAAGCAAACCTACAGGCCTTTGATGTTCATACTTCACTTGTTGACAATTTGGACACTTCGCCACAAACTCTGCTATATCCTTCTTCATGCCCCGCCACCAATAAATTCGCTTCAAATCTTGATACATCTTGGTCACACTCGGATGAATAGAATAACGCGAACCATGAGACTCTGCCAACAATTTCTCAATCAAGTCATCTACTCTAGGAATACATATTCTCCCTTTAAAATTGGGCACACCATCTGCATCAAGAGTGGTATCTTGTGCCTTACCATTCACATTATTCTTCTTAAACTCCTCCAAATTCTCATCCTCAATTTGTTTGGCCTTGATCTCCTCAATGACTGTGGCCCTTATTTAGAGACTAGCTAACACCCCACCTCTTTCTGAGATGCCCAACTGCATGAACTTGGACTCTAACGTCTGAATTTCCTTAGCCAAAGGTCGCTTGGTTACACTTAGGCAAACTAAACTACCCATACTCACCGCCTTCAGACTCAAAGCGTCTGCCACTACATTTGCCTTACCCGAATGGTATTGAATGGTGACATCATAATCTTTAAGTAACTCTATCCACCTTCGCTGTCTCAAATTCAGATCTTTTTGAGTGAACACATGCTGCAAACTATGATGATTAGTAAATACCTCACATTTAACACCATAAGGGTAATGTCGCTAGATCTTAAGAGCAAATACTACCGCTGCCAACTCCAAATCATGCGTTGGATAATTTCTCTCATGCACCTTCAATTGGCGCGACGCATAGGCAATAACATTTTTATCCTGCATTAACACTGCACCCAACCCAGAATGAGAAGCATCACAATAAACTATAAAATCCTTACCTTTCACCGGTAATGCTAGAATAGGTGCGGTGGTCAAGAGAGTCTTGAGCTTTTGGAAGCTCTCCTCACATTTTTCAATTCATTCAAATGGTATCTCCTTTTTGGTCAAATTAGTCAAGTGAATGGCAATAGAAGCAAAGTTCTTCACAAATCGACGATAATAGCTAGCGAGCCACACAAAACTCCTAACTTCCGTCACGGAGCTAGGTCGAACCCAATTCTTAACTGCCTCAATTTTTTGAGGATCTACCATTACCCCTTCTTTCGAAAATAAATGCCCCAAAAATGCAATAGAAGTCAACAAAAATTCACACTTAGAAAATTTAGCATACAACCTTTGTTTCCCAAGAACACCCAAAACAATACGAAGATGGTTGGCATTTGAGTAGACCAAAATATCATCAATAAAGACTATAACAAATGAATCAAGAAACGACTTAAACATCCCATTCATCAAACTCATGAAACGCTGCAGGCGCATTAGTCAAACCAAAAGACATAACTAGGAATTCATAGTGCTCATAACGAGTCCTAAATGCCGTCTTGGGCACATCCTCAGGCCTAATTTTTAATTGATGGTAACCAGACCTTAGATCAATCTTAGAGAAAACTGATGCACCTTGCAATTGGTTAAAAATATCATCTATTCGAGGCAAAGGATACTTGTTTCGAATAGTGACCCTATTCAATTGTCGGTAATCTATACAGATTCTCATACTACCATCCTTTTTCTTAACAAACAAAATTGGGGTACCCCATGGGGAAGCACTAGGTCTAATAAATCTCTTGTCAAGAAGCTCTTGGATTTGAGCCTTAAGCTCTCTTAATTCCGCCGGAGCCATACGATATGGAGGAATAGAAATGAGGCGCGTACCAGGCTCTAAATCAATGCAAAAATCTATATCTCTATCTGGAGGCATACCAGGCAAGTCACTAGGAAACACTTCTCTAAATTCTAACACCACACGAATAGACCCAATGGATGGAGCCTCAATCTCAACATCCCTACTATGAGCCACATAAGCAAAACAACCCTACTCTACCAATTTTCTAGCCCGAATGGAGGATATAATCTTAGCTTGCTTAGACTTGTACACCCCTTCCTACTCTAACTTTTCCCTTCTCAGAATTTCTAGAGTGACAGACTTAGTATTATAATTAAGCACGACATAATAGGGGCACAACCAAGTCATGCCTAAGATTATATCAAAGTCAATCATATCCAAAATCACCAAATTAGCCTAAGTATGAAAACCCATAAACAAAATAGGACAAGCACGATAGACATGGGTAACTATGACCGACTCTCCAACTGGGGTAGAAACATCGATAGGGGCATCAAGTATATCAAAAATCATATCAAACTTTGAGGCAAATTGCACGGATACATAAGAAAAAGTAGAACCCAGATCAAACAACACATTAGCCATCCAGTCACAGACAAGAATAGTACATGTGATCACTGCGTCAGATGCCTATGCCTCATTCTTGCCCGGAAATGTATAACACTGAGCCCTATCATCTTGACGAGCCACTTCCCTGCCTGGTTGTGCGTTACCCCTGCATGCATTACCATGTTCTCTACCTCTACGACCTCGTCGATTACCTCCTCACCCACCTTGTGGATGTCCTTTACCATTATTACCATTCCCCGCGGGTACCACTACTCTAGATTGCTGCTGCGCGGAATTTAACACACGTGGGTGGGGATAATCTCTCCTCATATTCCTAAGTTCACCACAGTTGTAACACGTACGATCAAAAGATGGCCTGTTGCCTGCCGAAGGCGCGACTCCCTGGCTATCCTGAAAATTATGAGATGGAGTTTTTAAGTAACTACCTGCAAAAGCGGGCATATCGGACCGAATTGGCTTGGCTGCAAGCGTTGGCCTTTTGGACCCCTTGGAATAAGAACCTTGAAAGTTACCCGAGTTCTTGGCCCTTTTTGCCCATGCCTTAGCTTGACCATCACGCCTCACCCCCTCCACTTTCTTAACATAGTTTGTCACCTCATTAAAGCTCCTCCCTACATAAGTCATATGAACAGATAATACTTGCAACTCAGAATTTAGCCCCTTAATAAATAATCAGATTCTCTCTTTCTCAGTCGTCACCAATTGAGTAGCATATCTAGACAAAGCATGGAACTTGGCCTCATAAGCAGCCACAGCCATACCACTTTGCTCCAAAGCCATGAACTCATCCTTCTTGCGATCCCTCAAAGTCCTAGGCACATACTTCTCTAGAAACAGAGCATGAAATTGGGTCTAAGTAAGTGGAGGTAAAGTAGAAGATATGCATTCCATATAAGCTCTCCACCACTGCTTAGCCTCACCTTGAAGTTGAAAGGACACAAACTCAACCCTATGCTAATAGACAATTCCCAACTTATGAAGTCTCTTATAGAAATCTAAGATAAATTCATAAAGCATCCTCATTCTCAGAACCAAGAAACACAAGAGGCTTTAGCTTCAGAAACTTAGTCAACATTTCATGCTCATTACCTGTCATAACAGAACCCAACAAAGGACAAAATAAAGCATCGTTACCTCCCGTTCCACCCACCTTAGGCGCAATACTAGCGACAGGTGGATTAGTAGGAGCTTGAGTTACTTGAACAGAAGGAAGCACTCCAAGAACAACCAACTCTTTCAAGAATGACATGATCTGTTGGGCTAACACTGGGTCTATGAGAGGAACATCGGTAGTCTCAGCCTGCACCTCTTCCTCTTGTCCCACATCCCCAACATTCTCAACATCAACATTCTCCTCCTTCTCTTCATGATGTGCATGAGGGTTCTCATTCATAGGAGCATTCTCAACAGGAGCTCCATTTCCAGCAGGTGCTACTCTTTCACGGCCTCTACTCGTAGCTCTTCCTCTACCCCTGCCTCGATTGCGACGTAGATTCCTTAGTTGGAGCATTGACGGGACCTACAGGCCTGACGCCGTTGAATCTAGTGTTAACCATCTGCGAACAGAAGAGTGAAGAAGGTTAGATACCAATTTGAATCGCCAGATACCAATTAGAATGAAGTCATAGCACGAAAGGAGACAAGAGAAAACATAGAGATTTCCTAAAGTCCTATAGCCTCTCAAAGAAAAGTAAAGGCGTCCCCGTACCATTCCACAAGACTCTACTAGACTCGTTTTGGTATATCGAGATCAATGAACCTAGGCTATGATACCAACTTTGTCACGACCCAGACTTTCGTGATTGGCACCCACACTAACTCTCCGGTGGGAGAACCACAACTACAACTCAAACCAAGCAACTAACCAAAACCAAGACATTTAAGTTACGGAAGCAAGTTAAATACTAAGGAAATAAATAGAGTTCCCATAAACTCTAACAAAAATCTAACAATAATAAACTAACAATGCGGAAGTAATGCCTGGAACCTAAAAGTCAATGTACCAAAGCATCTAAAGTTCAACAAGTCTAAACAAGAAGGGATGCAACCCCAATCTAATGAACTAATCAATTAACTAGAACATAGTGTAAGTCTAGAAATGGTGGACATAGATAAAAGAGAACCCATGGCAGCCCGGAAGAATTGGCTCACCCTTGAATTCGAATGATCACTGATCTCCAAAGCGAGGTCTGTTAGTAGCCGCTTGAAGATACCCTGTACTCAACAAAAATAAGAGCAAGTACAGTATCAGTACACAACCACAGTGTACTGGTAGGATCACGCGGCTATCCCACTAAGTGTAACATACATTAGTCAATACAACAATATAATCACATGCACATATCGAACGTATACAATATCATCAATATAACACCCCAGATTTGAGAAAGGAAAAAAAATCCATATTTTCAGAAGTTGCAGGTGCCACCGACGGAGGCCAACTACGGACCATCAGTCGACTCACGGCCCATCAGTCAGCTCTGTCGATGGGCCAGTCAAATTTCAGTCTTCAGTCGTGAACGACGGTCGACCAGTACGGACCGTCAGTGGACTCATGGCCTGTCAGTCAGCTCCGTCGATGGGCGAGTCAACTTTCAGTCCTCAGTTGCGAATGATGGTCGACTAATACGGACCATCAGTCGACTCACGGTCCGTCAGTCAGCTTCGTCCGTAGTTAAGTCAGGGGTCTTTTGGTCTTTTCCCTTTTCGTTGGACCCCTATACCTCATCGTTTTTACCCTAAATTATGAGGTTTTAGTCAGTTAAAGCCTAGAAACATAACTAGAACTTACCTAAGTCAAATCATTCACCAAAACTTAGAGAAATTAGAACGCAAGAGGAGAAAGAAGTCAAGAACCCTAGTTTAAGAACGCAACAAGGTTCCATCAGTTCCAGCCCCAAAATCGAAAGATTTCTCCATGAAATTCATCACCAGGTATGTGGGATTCCACTAGTGGATACCTTTCATCCATTAGGTCCCTAGAATTAAATCAGTATCTTGATTCCCTTATTATGAACAAGCCTAGGGTTTCTAGAATTTCAGCAGATTAACATGAATTACTTATGAATATGTTACAAATCAGATTTTGATGTTTGTTCTCAGTTTATTGCCTGAATTTCAGAACCTTAACGATGTATTTCTTTAGTTCTTGAATTACACATGCTAGGTCAGATATTTCAATTATCAGATATACTTGCTCTAGTTTTAAACGTCACATTATCAGTATATTTCAACTTGAACCCTATGTTGAGTTATAAATCTTGAGAAGCTTTTTAAAGACAACACTTGAGTTTTAAACTGAGTTTTTGAGAAAGTGAAGATGAGTTTTGAGAAAGATCTTCTAAAACATGATTAGTATGACAATTGAGTAGGTCATCAATGTATGAGCAACGTGGTATCTAGATATACCATCAATGTTTATGCAGTATGACTTCCCATGTCATCAATGATCATAGTATAATGTGATTTTGAATTGTTTTCTGAGAAAGAGTTTTAAAGTATGAGTATTTGCATGTCAGTATTTTGAGCTATTCAGTATTTTAGTCATAATATATTCAGTTATACATGCCTCAGTTTATGAATGCATCATTATCAGATTAATTATTGCATTCTCAGTTTGCATGTTCGGTTTTGAGCTATCCAGTATATACAGAAACTCAGTCATAATGTGTTAACCACTTAATCTATTGGGAGTAGCATAATACCGAGTTGGACTAGGGTTCAGCGTACCCGTATAGTCCCAGAACTACGAGCCATGTAGGTGTAAGTCCCCTCTATGCGCAATATCAGTTATTGATCACGCCAGTCATGCCTCTATACCTTTGGCCGAGTATATTTGGTCCTCTCGATGGGGCGTATGCATCAGACTCCACATTTAGCTCATGTAGTTTTATTGTCGATTATTAGTATCTCCTACAATTCTCTCAGATTCTATTGCATTGACCTCATTTACAGTACAATTAGTATTCAGTTTCAGCATGTTATAAATTTAATCATTGCATCCAGTTAACTTAGTATTCAACATCTATATCATGTTCAGATTATTTCATTGCTTTATTGCTTTGTTCAGTTATATGCTATTTCAGCTTTACTCTATCCTGCATGCTTAGTACCTTTCAAGTACTGACGCATACGTCGCTATATCTTCTCGTGATGTAGGTTCAGGTTCTCAGCATCCAGATCACGCCTAGATCTGTTCCCGATCTTCAGTTCAGCAGCATCAGTGGTGAGTCCTCATTCTCCGAGGACAATAGTCATGAGTTTCTTTTTCAGTATTTTTAGTCCTTTAGTTTCAGTTTTGCTAGATCTAGTTAGGGCATGTCCCAACATTTCTAGTCAATTTAGAGGCTTATTTCAGACATAGTTAGATTCAGCTTAGTATTGAGTTAATATTTTCGTTGTATTAAACTCATCAGTTTTCATTCATATCAGTTATAGTATATGGGTATTTCCCATCATTTCAGACTTAATTTATGATTTAGCTTCCGCATCAGTTATTATTATCTTTAGTATGCTCACGATTATGCCAGCAGGGCTTGCGTGGGGTCACTCGTGATCCTAGGTCTCGTGTCCGCATCCAAGGGATAGCCTCGGGGCATGACAAACATGGCACCAGAGCACTAGGTTTAAGAGTCCTAGGATGTCTGAAAAGCCGTACTAAGTAGAGTCCTTTTCATGGGTGTGAAGTGCACCATATCTAATGAGAGGGAGGCTATGAAGTATTTTAGGAAAACTTCACTTTCTTGATATTCTTATCGTGCGTTAGTATGCTCCCCTTTCTAATCCATCGTTATGCGCTTAAGATTATGCCTCATCGTAGAGCTTACACATGGAATGCTAATGCACGCAATGCTAATGCAGTTCCTCTAGTCCCAGATCAGGAAGTTTCGAATGCAGAGTTTCAGAACGTTATTCAACTTTTGGCTCAAAGTATGAATAATCAGAACAATCAGCAGGTTGAGGGAGTTAAGCTTACGGAAATTGCTAAGGTAAACAAGAAAGCTAGAACAGGTAACTATGGGTACTCTCAGCAGAAATCGGGTGGTGGAAATCACTCACAATTTCGACAAGATCAGAATAGTAGGGCATCATACTCTAAGTCTCAAGGAAGTGTTTCAGGAAATAAGACTTGCCCAACTTGTCTAAAGTGTGGTAAGAACCAACTAGGCGAGTGTCTTGCAGGTAAGGAAGGATGATTTGGGTGTGGTCAGTCTGGTCATAGGGTGAAGAATTGCCCTTCTGCTAGGAAGGGGCAATAAGGTAACAATACTAGGGCTCAGTCTACAACTCCAATAATACCCGCAGGTCGCCCAACTCAGCAGGCTGTGTCATCTTGTACAGATGGCAGTCAGCGCCAAGGCAAGCTTTATGCTCTTTAGGCTCACCAGGACCAGGAAGATTCTCCTGATGTGATCACTGGTACGTTTCGAGTCCTTCTTTAGATGTTTTTGTAGTGTTAGATCCAAGGGCTACTCTTACCTTTGTAACTCTCTTTGTAGCAATAATCTTAGGAGTTAGTCTAGAAACTCCTTCAGAACCCTTCTCACTCTCTACCCCAGTTAGTGACCTAGTTATAGCTAGATGGGTATACAGAAACTGCCCTAACTCATTCTCTCAGAAAGTCACCTCAGCAGATCTTGTAGAGTTAGAAATGGTAGATTTCGATATAATTCTAGGCATGGATTGGTTTCAGTTCTGTCATGCCTCAGTCGATTGTAGAATTCAAGTTGTTCAGTTTCAATTTCCAAACGAGCCAGTCTTAGAATAGAAGGGTAGTAGCTCAGTGCCTATATGTCGATTATCTCTTACCTTAAAGCTAGAAAGAGGTGAATCTAGAGGGTGGTGTAGCACATATTGAGGAAAAAGGGAAGGAAGTAGAAAAAGATGTTCATCGGCTTGCTCTCTTAGGAGTTAGTCTTACTAACACATCAGATGGTGGTATGATAGTCCAGAATAGATCAGAACCTTCATTGGTAGCGGAGGTTAAGGGAAACAGGACAATGATCCTATATAATTTAAGTTAGAAGGTGCAGTTCAACAACAGAAAGTAAAGGTTTTCTCCCAAGGGGGATATGGTCGCTTATGTGTTCCTTAGGTGGATGAGTAGGTGAAATAGCCTTGATTGGGCCAGATTTGGTTTATGAAGCTATGGGAAAAAGTTCAGCTCGTCAGAAATAGACTTAAGATTGCCCAGAGTCGCCAGAAGTCTTATGCAGATGTGAGAAGAAGGGAACTAGAGTTCCAAGTTGATGATTGGGTTTTCCTGAGAGTGTCACCTATGAAGGGGGTGATGAGATTTGGCAAGAAAGGAAAGCTCAATCCTAGATATGTAGGCCCTTACAAGATTCTGAAAAGGATTGGTAAAGTGGCTTATGAGTTAGAGTTGCTAGCAAAATTAGCAGCAGTGCATCCGGTCTTTCACATTTCTCTTTTGAAGAAATGTGTGGGTGATCCAGCATCCATAGTGCCATTAGAGAGTGTGGCAGTGAAAGAAAGTCTTTCATATGAGGATGTACCAGTTGAGATTCTCGACCGTCAGGTTAGAAGGTTGAGAAACAAAGAAGTCGCTTCAGTCAAGGTTTTGCGGAGGAGTCTGTCCGTAAAGAGAGCTACTTGGGAAGCAGAAGCAGCCATGAAGTCCAAGTATCCTCACCTCTTTCCTTCTGATTCCACTCCAGCTTGGGCTAATAGTTCCTCTTCAGTTTTTCAGTCATTTATGCGTAAATTTAGCCTTAGAATCATGTTTCTTAAGTTTGTACTTGCATTTTCAGCGTATTTGCATGTTCTTGGAACTAAGTTCAGTCAGAAATCAGTTTCCAGTGTTTAGTGGTAGGGTTTGCAGCTATCTCTCTCCATATCAGCTAGTTTAGTCTTCATTCGAGGACGAATGTTCCCAAGGGGGAGATAATGTAACACCCCAGATTCGAGAAAGGAAAAAAATTCTAGATTTTCAGAAGTTGCAGGTTCCACCAACGGATGCCAACTACGGACCGTCAGTCAGTTTTGTCGACGAGCCAGCTAACTTTCAGTCTTCAGTCGCGAACGATGGTCGACCAATAGGGACCGTCTGTCGACTTATGGCCCGTCAGTTAGCTCCGTCGATGGGCGAGTCAACTTTTAGTCCTCAGTTACGAATGACGGTTGACCAGTACGGACCGTCAGTCGACTCACGGTCCGTCAGTCAGCTCCGACAGCAGTTAAGTCGGGGGTCTTTCGGTCTTTTCCCTTTTCGTTGGACCTCTAAACCTCATCGTTTTTACCCTAAATTATGAGGTTTTAGTTAGTTTAAGCCTAGAAACATAACTAGAACTTACCTAAGTTGAAATCATTCACCAAAACTTAGAGAAACTAGAACGTAAGAGGAGAAAGAAGTCAAGAACCCTTGTTCAAGAACGCAGCAAGGTTCCATCAGTTTCAGCCCCGAAATTGAAAGATTTCTCCGTGGAATTCATCACCAGGTATGTGGGATTTCACTAATGGATACCTTTCATCCATTAGGTCCCTAGAATTCAATCAGTTTCTTGATTCCTTTATTATGAACAGACCTAGGGTTTCTTGAATTTCAGAAGATTATCATGAATTACTTATGAATATGTTCCAAATCAGATTATGATGTTTGTTCTCAGTTTATTGTTGAATTTCATAACCCTAGCTATGTATTTCTTTAGTTTTTGAATTACACATGCTAGGTCAGATATTTCAGTTATCAGATATACATGCTCTAGTTTTGATTGTCACATTATCAGTATATTTAAGCTTGAACCCTATTTTGAGTTATAAATCTTGAGAAGCTTTTTAAAGACAACACTTGAGTTTTAAACTGAGTTTTTGAGAAAGTGAAGATGAGTTTTGAGAAAGAGCTTCTAAAACATGATTAGAATGACAATCGAGTAGGTCATCAATGTATGAGCAACATGGTATCTAGATATACCATCAATGTTTATGCAGTATGACTTCCCATGTCATTAATGATTATAGTATAATATGATTTTAAATTATTTTCTGAGAAAGAGTTTTCAAGTATGAGTATTTGCATGTCAGTATTTTGAGCTATTCAGTATTTCAGTCATAATATATTCAGTTATACATTCCTCAATTTATCAATGCATCATTATCAGATTAATTGTTGCATTTTCAGTTTACATGTTCAGTTTTTGAGCTATCCAGTATATATAGAAACTCAGTCATAATGTGTTAACCACTTAATCTATTGGGAGTAGCATAATACCGAGTTAGACTAGGGTTCAACGTACCCATATAGTCCCAGAACTACAAGCCACATCGGTGTAGGTCCCTTCTGTGGGAAATATCAGTTAGTGATCACGCCAGTCATGCCTCTATACCTTTGGCCGGGTATATTGGGTCCTCTTGATGGGGTGTATACATCGGACTCCACATTTAGCTCATGTGGTTTTATTTTCGGTTATTAGTAGCTCCCACAGTTCACTCAGATTCTATTGGATTGACCTCATTTACAGTACAGTCAGTATTCAGTTTCAGCATGTTATAAATTTGGTCATTGCATTAAGTTAACTCACTATTCAACATCTATATCATGTTCTGATTATTTCATTGCTTTATTGCTTTGTTCAGTTATATGTTATTTCAACTTTACTCTATCCTGCATGCTTAGTACCTTTCAAGTAGTGACACATACGTGCGCTACATCTTCTTGTGATGTAGGTTCAGGTTCTCAGCATCTAGATCACGCTTAGATCAGTTCCCGATCTTCAGTTCAGCAGCATCAGTGGTGAGTCCTCATTCTCCGAGGACAATAGTCATGCGTTTCTTTTTCAGTATTTTTAGTCCTTTAGTTTCAGTTTTACTAGATCTAGTTGGGGCATGTCCCAACATTTCTAGTCAGTTTAGAGGCTTATTTCAGACATAGTTAGATTCAGCTTAGTATTGAGTTAATATTTTTGTTGTATTAAACTCATCAGTTTTCATTCATCTTAGTTATAATATATGGGTATTCCCCATCATTTTAGACTTACTCTATGATTTAGCTTCCGCGTCTGTTATTATTATCTTTAGTATGCTCATGATTATGCCAACAGGGTTAGCTTGGGGTCAATTGTGATCCTAGGTCCCGTGTCCGCGTCCAGGGGGTAGCCTCGGGGTTTGACAATCAACATATACGAACAATGAACAACTTCACATTTTCTCAAGATACACAATTATGACAAGTCATTAGTCCTCTCATGGAACCCAAACCCAAATCTAAATTGTTAGCATACCGGAACATGGTTCCCGATCCAATGATTATGTCTAAACGTGGAAACTAATCCCATAATTATGCCAGAACATGGCAACCGATCCAAGTTAGTTATGTCGGAACGTGGAAACCGATCCATTCAACACATAACAATCACAATCACAAGTATATCCTCAAGATCATACAATTAAGTCATGATTTCATGGTAACCATCATTCATTTATCTCATTTACAACAAGTGTGATCAATAATGCAACATTCACATACATACATGTATCATAATGAAGCAAGAACAAACATACATCACACAATCATAGAATCACAACCATCACCTACCTCGAAACAAGCTTGAAACCCTAATAAACTTGATCCTTTCCTTTCCGAATTCATTCCGTTTGTTCTTGGTCTACAAAAAATCAATATAATACGAGAATCAATAAACAATCAGTAATTACCCGAATTACTAACAATTCTATGAACCATTTATCAAACCCATGATCCCAATTATCCAAATTAGAGTTGTTTCCACCATAAAATCTATAACGAAAGTCTCCCCCATCTATATTCACCCATTTTATTACGTTCTACGGATCAAAAAATAGATTTGGGGAGTGAAAAGCTTACCTTTAGCCTCAAGAATGGTGAAAAATGAGTAGGAGTCGCCTGGGGTTCGTTCTTTAGCTCTAAAAATAATAAAAGTGCAGAATGAGGTCATTTAGGGGTTTATTTACGACCTTAAGTGGAGTCGAACCCTCCACAGTGGCCCTCACCCCGCTGCAGCGGCCCTGCCAGAGCGACACTAATATTGAGCTATTTAAAGAATTCCAAGACCCCCATTTCACAACACACCTCTAACCAACGACAATCAAAAAATACCCTTTACGCTATGATCGATTCCTGGAGTTCTACTCGCCCGAATTCAATTCCATAAAGTCGTACGGATTCCTTAATGAGTTATCTAACTACTCATGTAACCAGAATTATAAATAAATCACCTGATTGTTACCATATTTCCCTATACCTTAAAGACTCCAATTTCGTCCAATTCTGGACAAGGTTGGGAAAATCCAAATACTATGAAAAAGTTTTCCGGTCCCAAATTTTTCCCCGTTGGCATTTCTATAACGACGGAAACAGGTCGTTACAACTATGCTTGCAAGCCTCAGTCCACCAAAACTTAACTTCTTCCTGAGTCAGCTTTGTCAGTGGTGCTGAAAGTGAAGAAACCCCCTTTATAAACCTTCTGTAGTACCCAGCTAACCCTACGAAACTGTGAACCTTTGTCAAATTTGTGATTCTAGGACAAGTCTTCACGACCTGAATCTTCTGTGTATCAACCGTAATGCCCTTATCTGATACAATATGGCCTAATAAATCCAGATAGCTCAACCAGAACTCACACTTAGAGAACTTTGCATAAGGTTCATGATCTCAAAAAACCTTAAGGACTCGTAAATGATTTGCATGCTCAGCTTTTAAACGTGAGCACACCAAAATATCATCAATAAATACAGTCACAAACAGGTCCAGATACGACCTAAATATGCTATTCATCAAGTCCATAAACACCGTTAGAGTATTGATCAATCCAAAAGACATCACCAAAAACTCAAAATGTGCATATTGGGTTCTAAAAGAGGTCTTCCGAATATCTTTCTCGCGAACACATACCTGATGGTACCTTGATCTTAAATTAGTGTTTGAAAAATACTTAGCACTTTCTAGTTGATCAAATAAGTCATCGATCCTTAGAATGATATATTTATTCTTTATAGTCTCCTTGTTCAGCTATCGATAATCGATACAGATCCTTAGAAAACCATTTTTCTTTCTCACAAATAATACTGGTGCACCCCATGGTGAAGCACTAGGCCTGATAAAACCTTTATCCAGCAAATATTTCATTTGATCTTTCAACTTCTTTAGCTCAGTAAGGTCCATTCTATAAGGAGGGATATATATGGGTCGTGTACCTAGTAGCATATTGATAGCAAAATTAATTTTTTGTTCTAGCAAAATACCAGAAAGCTCATTTAGAAATACATTCGAAAACTCATTAACCAGCTAAATAGACTAGAGAATGGGTGGTTCTACATCTATATCCCGAACTCAAACAAGATGAATAAAACTCTTAGTAATCATCCTCATTGCCTTAAGATAGGAAATAAACATACCTTTTGGCGCTGCTATATTGCCTTTTAATTCTTGCACTGCCTCTCATGGAAAATAAAATCTAACATTCTTTGTCTAGTACTCAACATTAGCATAACGAGATGCAAGCCAATCCATACCCATAATGACGTTGAAATCGACCATCGCTAACTCTACCAGGTCTACAAAAGTCTTACGATCAATTATTTATATTGTGCAATCTCTATAGACTCTCTTGGAAATAATAGATTCACCAAATAGTGGAATCATAATAAGGGTTCGAGGTAATGATTCTGCTCACAACTTCCCCATAAAAAATGGAGCAACATAGTACTGGGTAAAGCCTGGACCTATCAAATCATAAACACAACGAGAACAAATAATCAATGTACCTGTCACAACATCAGATGATGAATCAGAGTCTTGTCAGTTAGCTAGTGCATATGCATAATTCTGGCCACTACTAGAACTAGATGTTCCACCTCTAACTGCTAAAGTCTGAGGTCCATGCCCTGTAGAATGTGCTGATAAAGAAGAACCTACAACTAACCCATTTGGTTGACCCATACCACCCCGACCTATAGTCGGGCAGTTCCTTCACACATGCCCCTTCTAACCATAGGAATAACAATATATGGAAACCTACATATATCTCCCAAAATACATCCTACCGCATATAGCACAATGCGATGGGGGATGGCCTAGCTTGGCATGAACTCCTTTGTTGTTGAGTTTCTGATGCTCGTGAACACTCACCTCAAGCTGACTGTCCGTAACGATCAAGTCGATTACCTTAGAACTACTGTAGTGGAGGTCTGGGTGGCCTACTATGATATTGAGGTCTAGGACCACCCTGAAAGTCCTCATGTGAACTAGCGGTCCTAGCCCACTTTTGCTACTCTCTCTCAACCCTCTCCCTCATATACTGTTGATGTCGGCGCTCTTCTATGCTTTTTGCAAAGGCATGAATTTAAGAGATATCCATATTATCATTTAGTATTGTGGTAGTGATAACATCGATATGGTCTGAATCAAACCCTCATACAAATCATCAAACCACGTCATGCATCATATTAACAAATGTTGGGTCATTCCTAGCCAATGAATCAAATATCAACCCATACTCTTTGTCTCATGATGCCCTGTCGAAGGTCTAGGAACTGATCTACTCATGCATCCTGAATCTCTCAAGATGGGTAGTGATCTATGAATAATTCGATAAAGCTATCCCAAGAGGATGGAGGTGCATCTTCCCCTGGATCTCTCCCAACTTTTGTAAATACTACAACATCACGCAATCGAAAGGTTGCTTACTCAACTGAATCAGTCAATGAGGCATTCATGACCCTGAATATCCTATGAAGCTGATCGACAAAATGCTGAGGGTCCCCCCATGATCTGTCCCTGTAAACTATAAAGAAATCAAGGCTAGAAACTCATGAACTCTCAAACTTCTAAGCCCTAGGTCCGACAACTCCTGGTGCAACTCGCTGGTACTGTGCAGCTACTAACTATGATAACATACATACTACACTTTTGAAGTCATGATCATATGGAATATGAGGAGTTGGAGGTGGTACTTCTGGTTGTGTCGTGGGTCTTGTAAACCTCAAAGGCTCTTGAGTTGGTGGAGAAACTATAGGGGTGAGAAGATGTCTCATAGTGGGTCTTACAATGAGCTGTCTCCTGTGGTACCTGGTACCCTCACCTATAATTGTATCTAACCTCTGGCTAACTGAGGTCTATTTGGTGTCAGCCATCTCTCTATATACAAAAATCAAATAGAAGCCCGAAAAGTGATTCCTTAAGACCCAGCTCTATAGCACGAGGTGAGCAAAAGAAAGATAACCAATCTAACATGTCATGTAGCTTCAATCTTATAAATGTGGTGCACAACACATTTATAAGGAAGACTGCACTAGACAAGGCTTGTACACTCCTTAGGAAATGACGTTGATCTGATACCAAGTTTGTCACGCCCTAAACTAAAGGGGTGCAACTGTCACCTAATGCCAAAATGTAGGCCCTGAGCCTACCCGGCTGAACAATTTGCTAATAGCGCATAGTAGCCACACATAGTTAAGAAAACAAATGAGTGTATCTCGGCTTAAAAATAAGCCCTCAATTGATAAGGCCCCAACCAATAGTTCTATAAAGGAAATAACTACTCCTAACAGTTCATATAAAGAAGTAGCCAACAAGCAAATAAGTCTTATTTGGACCGTTGACGCCACCATGATATCTAGAAAAATGTAACCATTTTATATTAATACAATACACCAAACGACTATCAAACTTTATTCAATCAACAAACAAGGCAAACATGGCCAATAACATTTCTATACAACCCAACGCACTAGTCTGCAAACCTCTAAGGGGTCATTTGGTAGAGTGTATAAAAATAGTGCATAATAGAGTGTATTAGTAATACTTGTATTAGTTATGCTTGCATTAGTTATGTTTGCATTAATTATATATAGAATATTTTTTATGCATTGTTTGGTTTGGTGTATTAAAAAAAGTAAGTATTGTATAAAAATGTTTATTTACAAAAGCATCCTCCACAATTATGGTGGAAAAGATATAAAAGTGCTTTTGAGGGGTAATTGAGTCTTTAACCATGCTAATGCATGTATTAAATCATATGCATTACTAATACCTATAAATTCATGGTATTAGTAATGCATTCATCAATACACAATAGAGTGTATAACTAATGCAAGTATTAGTTATACATGGCATAAAAAAATGTACCAAACAAGGTATTACTAATACACAAAACTAATGCAAGCATTATTTTTGTTAATACACTCTACCAAACGATCCCTAAGAGTACTGAAGCTTGGTCAGGACAGAGCCCCGACCTACCCAAAAACTATATACAACAAAAGCCAACAAACCACTTAACTCTAGCAGCTCCGGATGAAAGAGGATAATCAATCTACTGGACCTCAAATATGTTGTTGGGGAGATTTATCGAGTAATCTATAAGGACCTACAGGAATGAATGCGGTGCCCCCACATAAGAGGAATCAGTACGAAATAATGTACCAAGTATGAAAGACAATAGACTAAATAGGCAAGTATCATAATATACTAAAGGTAATGAGGTAAGGAAATAAAGAATAAGAGAAGCATACTGATCTGCTGCTAAATCTAAACATACAAAAATACTCAAACAACAACCCAACCAAACCCTATTAAGCTCGACAGGTACAAACAAAAAACAAAACAACCTACCTAGGGTCCCATAATCCCAAAAGGTTCCAAATGAATCTATATACCCTTATCGGTAGCTCTTTGTCCATGTAGGAAGCAACATATCTCTCTTAGGCAACAATATAGCCTCGTAGGCAGCGCATAGCCGTCTTAAGCAACAACTGTCACACCCCAAACTCGAGGGGCGCAACTGGCTCCTAATGCCAAAACTCAGGCCTGAGCCGACCCTACTAAACCGTTTGCTACTAGCGCATGGCAGCCACACACAATCAAGAAAACAAACAAGTATATCTCGGCTTAAAACTAAGCCCTCGGCCGGCAAGACCCTTGTCAACTGATCTATAAAAGAAACAACTACTCCCAGGAGATCATATAAATAAATAGCCAACTAGCACAGAAGTCTTGGTTGGCCGTCGAGGTCACCATGATATCTATACCAAAACTAAAAGCAGGTATATATCAGTACAATACATCAAACAGCTCACAAGCTTCAGTAAACCAACAACATAGGCCAGTATGGCCATAACGTAGCTATACACCCCACACACTAGTCTGCAAGCCTCTAAGAGTAGTAAAGATTAGCGGGACAGAGCCCCAGCCTACCTATAAAGATATATACAACAAAAGGTAACAAACCTCTCAACTCTGGCAGCTCCGAAGGAAAGGGCTAGCCAACCGGATAAAAGTGAATCCTGCTACTGAAGAGGTCTACTTGGTCGTCTGTCAGGACCAGCATGCATGAATGCAGTGCCCCCAAGGCAATAGGGCGTCAGTACAAAATAATGTACAGAGTAAGAAAGGCAATAGACTATGAGGAGGTATCCTGATATACTGGAATAATCTGATAAATAAATCAAGAATAAGATAAGTGTACTGACCTGCTCCTAAATCTAAACTTATCAAAAACAATAAAACAACAATCTACCCAAGCCCTCATAAGCTCAGCAGGTACAAACAACACATAAGGCCACCTATTCAGGCCCCCATAAGCCCGGAAGGTGCCAATCAGCCAATATACCCCTATCGGTAGTCCCCTAGCCCCGTAGGTAGTCACATAGCCTTCTTAGGCATTAATATAGCCCCGTAGGAAGCACATAGCTCTCTTAGGCATCAACATAACTTATAGACAACTCATAGCCCTCTTATGCAACAACATGGCCCTGTAGGTAGCACATAGCCTTCTTAGGCGTCAATATAGCCCTGTAGGCAACTCATAGCCCTTCTAGGCATCAATATAGCCCCGTAGGCAACTCATAGCCCTTTTAGGCATCCATATAACCCTGTAGGCAGAACATAGCCCTTCTAGGCAGAGATCACATTCCTGCATCTAACCACAATAGCCCCAAGGGCAACAATAACAATTCAATCGCTAAAAGCGAGCAATTTAGTTATAAGCAACCTATACAAAGAGTCTCTAAGTCGTGTCCAACACATGGACGCTACTAACTGAATAAGTATCTCGATAAAGAAGGATTATATCAACTCGAGCAGCCAACAATCAACAATAATGGCTACAAGTGTAACAAGGATAACAACCAAATTACATTGCTCCTATGCTTTAAGGAAA